>JTDE01000028.1:53985-135705 GCA_014338405.1 Paragonimus skrjabini miyazakii
GTTTATTTTAGCGAGCTTTTTCACCCTATGTAATTCACCACTAGATATGAGAACGTTGGTTATACTCCAAATATTTTCGAAGTATGACGCATATGATTGCGCTGATATTTTACTGCTGTCAGTAAATAGGTTTGCGGTTTTACAGCACAATGCACCTAACCCCTGCCATTGCAGCCCATAATCTTCATTGAAACTCGGTCGTTGGCTTCGTTGTCGGCCTGACAACCTCGGATAGAACTATTGATTTCATGAATCAATGTGCGCATTTTATCACAGTTTTAGCCCTTTTCATACGGTCTTGTGTGAATTCTTATATCCCTCATGCAGCCAATTCCGCGTTCAATTGTTCAAACTTAAACAGCAACGTTTGAAGTGGAGCGTATAAAAACTTTGCACACAATCTCTCTGCTGTTAAACTGTCTCGTTGACGTTTTCTGATCGTACTTTCTGTTCCTCGTTTGGATCTGAGGTGCACTGACGTTGATTTCTTATATTTCAAAGTCGTCGATACGCAGTGTACTGCAGTTCTTAGTGGATGTGCTGGTAAGATTTAATTCGTATGAACCACCGAAAGCAGTTGGTGACTTCGGTGCCTTTTTGTCAAACTGGACCTAGTTTTGTAGCTTTTACTGGCTGTTTGCCAAGACAGTAATAATAGGTTGTTGTCT
Source organism: Paragonimus skrjabini miyazakii (assembly GCA_014338405.1). NCBI lineage: Eukaryota > Metazoa > Platyhelminthes > Trematoda > Plagiorchiida > Troglotrematidae > Paragonimus > Paragonimus skrjabini miyazakii. Next base: position 54,654 of record JTDE01000028.1, read on the forward strand.
GAACTGACTACATTCTTTCATAATGGAAGCACATTCCACTCCATACTTGCTAACAGTCGTCTCTAACTCCAAAAAGGCGTATGATGAACATCGCGTGATAATCTTGTTGTTAATTTTAATGTCATCTTAGTAGCTTTTACTATACCCACAGGTTTCATAATGTGATGACTTGTTAGTCATCGAGAGAATAGAATACTGAACGATTAAAAATGACCTCCGATCTTGTCATACATTTTTCACTGTGTAACGGACGCTTGGCGTTTAGTTTGGAATTTTCCGTATTCTTAGGCTAACTTTGAGTCCGTTACACGCGCTGCTCATTTGTTAGCGTTCCGCACTCCGGGCTGTATTCACAAGTCTATCCATTCGCTTCCTTATTTAATCATGTAATTGGTAGCGTGTTGCGAAGCGCACTTGGTGGTTCTCAGGATCTCGGAGTTTTAAGCTTCTGTTAGATGGTAAGCTGATCAACACTCAGTAACCGATGATGTTACTGTACTTAGTTCCTTTGCAAATTGCAGTGATATCATATTGTTCCCTCAGTAAGGTAGATCAGGTTTTGTACCAAATCTGTGGCACTCAAATGATGCCGGTGTACCCCTCCTATCTGATAAAAGACCGGCTGATGTTGATTATGCTGACGACAAGATATTGCTGTTTGACAACTTTCAAGCGGCACAAACAGCGCTAAACATTATTCCGCGTTCTGCTACGTACTTCGGAATGCGCTTTGCCGCCTCAAACTGCGAAGTGCTTCTGCAAGATTGCCGTTATTACGTAAATTTATTGTTAGATATTGAAGGTATGGAGGTTGTTGATCGGTTTGTATACCTGGAAAGCTGCATCAGCGGCGGCGGGGGTGTAGGGAATGAAATGGAGGCGCGTATTTCCAAGGCTAAGGTGATGTTCGTTGATCTGACACACCTATGGCGACAGAAGGTATTTCTCTGAATGTTAAAGGTTGTGCTGTATTACTTTACGGCAGCGAAACCTGAACGGTCAGAGCAGAGGACGTGAACTGTCTTCGGGTATTTGACGACCGATGTCTGCGTTCAGTCGCTCGTATCGGGTGGCACCAGCGAGTAAGCAATGAGGAGGTTAGGAAGCGGGTGTTTGGCATTGACTGTCAAACGAGTTCTTTTGTTCAGTCACTACATTTGCACGCAATTAGATGGCTAGGCCATGTAGTAAGGATGCCAGCTAGTCGTTTGCCACACCAAGCACTGTTTGCTGACGCTGCGGCCGATTGGTGTAAGGTGCGGGGTGTACAGATGATGACCTGGCGTGGAGAAATGAAGTTGTTCACGAAGGGGTTGGTCACTGTAGATCGGGTTTGTCTCCCGGGCTGGAGCCCCCGCGACTCAGAGAGTCGGTGGCTTGAGACGTTAGGTGAGATGGCGATTAACCGCGCTCAGTCGCGTGAATTTTGTGGTTGTTTGTCCGAGTTGTTTGCGAATTGAGTGCACTTAATGATGCGGTACAATGAAAACCATAAGGTAGCTGTTTTGCTGATGCCTTATTTTCACTTACAGCTTGGTTGTTTGTTTGCAAGGTGTAGGCGCCTTGATATTGTATGTTTGAATATAGACGTAGCTTTTTTTAATAGTTAGGTGCCATTCCTCTCCCCTTCTTTCTTCTTCTCTCTTCCTATACAGGGTTTGCTTTTTCTTCTTCGTGGTTGTGTGGCAGTTAAGCATCATTGAGAACCACTGATGTATTGTTGTCTATGATGATGATGAATCTCCTGTAGCTGCTCGTCATTGTTATTTCCGATTACGATATTACCGCCATTTCACTGGTAGATTTTCATGCTTACCATATCGGCTGTTTTTTCTTTCTTTGTTTTTGATGTGAAAACTCTCCCAGTATTGTCTAATGTTCCAACTTTTTGTGACCTGTCAAATATAGTGATGTAAAAATGTTTTCTATGGATTTTTAATTCAATGTGGAGAGTGGTTTTTGGTCAACTTTAACGAATTTAAACATCCTCATGCATGTGCATCGATCCCCGCAATCTAATGTACCTTTTATTCTCGTTCTGCTTAGTCGCGTTCGCCCTGCTTTCGTGGACCACCATTCCGACGAGTTGCTTGAAGAGGACACCGACCCGCGCAACCTGTTTCCAGGTCTTATTTACTCCGACCCGGTATGTGCATGTGCTCTGTCCATTCAACTAGATAACGCGTTGTTTGCTTGTGAATGCATTATTTTGATTTCGCTTCCTCTATGATGATTCAGAACAGGTATCGTAGATGACTTAAACGTTTCATCGAGAGTCTCATGCCGACACCTTTGAATCTGAGAGGCCAATTACCAACAATGTGTTTCGCGAGTTTTTTTTCGCGAAAACTGTTCACTTTTTCATCATATCTTGTATTTGAAACATCAGCGTATTTTTCCAGCTTACGCGACTCTTTTGATTTTGTGAATGCAATTAAAAATACCAATTTAACTGGGCAATCAATGTTTTCTCACGACGTCGCACCCTTGTTTACAAACGTCCCGCTAAAGGAGACCATAGATTACCTATGTGGTTTTGTCGAAGATAGTAAGATATTCGGATCCTATCGGTCGAACTCAAGCAATTACCTTATCTATGTACTTACATCGTACAGTTTGAGTTCAGTGAGGGAATTTATTGACCAAAGGACGATGTCGCAATTAGATCGTCGTTAGGACCACTGTTTGTAGATATTTTCATTGGCAAAATTGGAAAACGAATAGCTGAGTTCAGCGGTAGATCAATGCACTTTTTACAAAAGTTACATTGACGACATCCATTGCGTACTCGATAATAACGTAAATCCGACTGACATATTGGCCAGATTCAACTCCGCACACCAAAATTTGCAATTTCCGTTGGAGTCCGAAATGTATGGCCAATTAGGCTTTTTGGATGTACGTTTACGTCGCTGCGCTGATGGCTCAATTCAGCGCGCGACACACAGAAAGGATACTTGGAATGGTCAGTACATTTACTTCAATAGTTTTGTATCACTCGCCTTAAAAAATCTAATTAACTGTCTGATGGAGAGAGCCGTAAGAATTTGCACAGATGACACAGTTACTGAAGAATTGACATTCATGCATACAATATTCCTACAAAACGGCTACCCGGAAAGGCTCATAGCACCATGCAGCAGTGGAGTGAAAAAGACCAGCTGCATCTAGCAGAAAGGAAAACTGCACACATCGGATTACCTTTCATGGTGATACGCTAGCCAAAACTCACGTGTGGGCTCAAATGTGCAGTTAATACATTTTGCACAGCTAAGTTACGTGTCCACTCTGCGTCCAATCCGATTCTGTGCTCACGTCTAAAAGATAATGTCTGTTTTTGCAGTCTCGTTTTGTGTATGTTCATTCACTTGTTTCTGTGGAATCAGTTGTGTTAGCCGCACGATCAGACGCTTATGTGAACGGGTCCGTGAACATCATCCATCTTGGCTCAACAGTGGAATAACGAAATCTGTCAACAGTGCCATACTATCGCCTCTGGTGGATTCGAATCACTGTCAATGTGACGGATGCATTTCACTCAATCTATCGAGTTTAGGCTACCCAGTAAAGTAAGATGAGGCGTAGAATTCTGTCCACATCTGAAGCTATTGGAATTCGCCTGTACAACTCATCCCTGTGAACCCAGGAAAGTTTTGTTCAAGCTCGAGGCCTGCCTTTGTCAACTCTATACCCTGTTAGCTTGTCAAGACCCATTATTTGAGTGGGTAGTTGGTTGCATTGTGACAGTGAATTGAGTGACCTCATTGATCACTCGTTCCCCGGTTACCCTCTTAATGATTCCTCTGTAAAAGCTGTGATATAAATGTGATGTGTTTAGCCTGATGATGAGTTACTGGAAACGAATTTGTTCGTTACACATTATTTGTCATGACTACGCTGGGAATTTTTACGCAATTATTGTTGTCCTTTGGTTATTGGTCTCTTCTTCCTCAGCACCGGCTACCCTACTTCCCACGAATGTGGTCCGACGAGGCGCGGTCCGATGACGATGTGGTAGAAGAGCGGGACGAGGATGAAGGTGAAGAAATAGTCGAGCATAGTGATCCAGACGACTCTGATCTGATTGGCGGTACTGTGTCTGCGGATCGTGCACATGGAACCACGACGACACCGGAAGACGATCTGCTCAGTCATACACCTGAACACCCAACTGCTCCTCTCCAACTCCCGTTTAGCACGGTGGGAGTAAGCGGGGATCGGTTGACGCACTTGTTCGTTGAACTCCGGGAACGTGCTAATTTGGATTTGTTTCAAGTGCCTCCAAACAATTTGGGTGCGAATTCTACTTCTCAGGCACAATCTTCTCTTTTTGATGCGGACGCCTTAAGTGATGAGTTGGAGCGGCACGAGAAAATGCTTAAAGAATTTGATGATTTTTTAGAGGATTTCTGTCGATTGGATCCGTTTGGCCCACTTGCTCCTAATCCGATGATGCCTGTACGTCCCCCTCACTTTGGCACTGAGCCATCTTGAATGGGTCCGCCTGACACGGTGTGTTCATATGTAACCTTTCGCGGTCGTTGCCTGTGGGTCAGGATGCAGAATATCCAGGTTCCGTTATAAAACGTTGTACTTCGATTATCTAGTTTGGAGAGCACATGGCCCGAATCAGGCTACTGCACTCACTTTCTCTTTTTAAAGATCTATCTGCTACTTTCTGCGAATTGAACAACTGCAATTTGCCTCATGGCGCCAGATTGTAAAAAACCATTTGCTTTTTTCCTTATTTGTTCACATTATTTCTGAGTTTCTACTAACGATATGCATACGCATACTCACTGCGAAGATTTTTGCACTGTTTGTTTTATGTTACTTGGTGTTTCTTTGAAATAGTATTTGGTGATCATGATCCCATTTAGTTTGAATTGCTTTTTGTTTCGGTGCTAACCGATACTATTCTGTTAAATTTATTCAATCGGTTTTTGGAGTGGTTAGTGCTTCTCTAATAGTAAAGCTCATCGTTGAGCTACGGACACTGATTTGCTCTTGTTGAAAATCATAGTGGATTTTATAGCTACGGTTTATGGTTCGAGTATCCGGTTGTTTGTCGAATGTGACATTTAGGTTGAAAATCTTTCATCACTGAATGAGATCACATTATTAGTGTATAGGAGTTTGAAAGTATAGGTTTTTATATTGTAGTTGGTAAAGACCTGTCAATATTCGTTTTTTTTTTAGACAATAGTTGGTTACTTCATGTTGTTATTATGGCTCTTTTGTCCTTAGAACTGATGAGTTACATGTTATTGCCTCCATCAATTGTAACACTAACCTATACACTCCGACTCTTACATACTAATGATATCATTTAATTTTGAGATGAAACCTTTGCATTCTAAACGTCAGACTATTTTATTTGAATCGAACATAATGCGTGCTTCTGGCTAGTGGTTTGCTTCTAAAATGTTCAGTCATTTTGGGCTGATTTGTAACGAACTGGCATATGTTGCTTTTAATTCGATTGTTCTATCTTTACACTTTATGAAAGATTTGGGTAGTAAACTTCAGTCGTACTTCACAATGTCCGTCAGAAATAGCCTGTCAAGTTGAATTTGGTAACTTTTATTTTTGGTTGATAGCTAATCCAATCAGTGTTCTTCTTGAAGAGATTCATCTGTGAAAAAATATATGGGCTTCTTGATTCGAGTCAACACGCACTTTATAAACTACGAAGCCACTTTCGAGCTCAAGGGTTTCATAGTTGGACTCACTCAATCATCGATAATCCCATGTCGCATGAAATCCATTAAATGTTCTAGCCACTGACTGCCTGGGCATTATTTCTCTTGTAGTTAGCGCCGGAATTCACGAATGCTACTGTCGAACATTGAACTTATGTTACTGACAAGTAGTGTAGCGAATTTGTCAATTTGGAAGGGACGCAATTGTGAACTACTCAGTCCTTTCGCACATAGTCGTGTACTATTCATCCAGACTACTTTGAGCCGCAACTCTGTATTCCGACACGGGTTTGACCAGTATGCATCATTTAAGGTGCACTCGCTGCGCCGAGTCAAGTTTTACCAGGAACTGAGTGCTCAGCATTTCACATTTAACACCACTCGCATTCGATCACAGCATTTATTCTAGTTCTGTCTTCAGCAGACAAATGAACCAATAGCTGCTGTCCCAGTTTTGCAACGAGTTGTGTAATATGATGTGTCATAACTATAGTTACGAGTATACAGGTTTGGGGCTTGCTCTTCTTGAGATTTTGGGTTTATATTACGAATTGATTGTAACGGGAAGTGTTGTGGGCAAGCAAACTGGCGTTTAATTTGACCTGATACCGTGAATTTATTTACTAGACAAATACTCCGTGTGTATCGAGGACTGTGTGGTCAAAAGATCCGTTACGTATTTATTCCCAAAACTGAGAGTTAGAGTATGCCATGTTCAAAAGAACTTCAGAAGTGAGACGAAATGTGTATCCTCTAACTTTATTGCGGCGCTCTTCACGTTATTGCATCACACTGACATGTGGCCCAGACTAATACACAAACAAATTATGGGCTGCGACCTATGGGATGCTTTGTTTAAATTAGTAGTTGGGGTCACTCACTACACTTATGCTTTCAGTTCATTCGTTTAACAAGGGTAAATTAAAACACACTCTTGAACCTATTGGGTTATGGGAAGTGCGCGTTTGACCGACTGACCAGTCCATAAAGTTCATTCTACGGTGCAAAACGAAGGGTATTTGTGGCTGGTTAACCCCTAGGACTTTGTACTTTAATACAACCTATTCAGAGCCGAATAAAGAACTCTCGGAGCGAAGAGGAGTACACTCTCGATGATCCCTGAAGTGTTGGATGCTTGAAGCATACGACCTGGAAATACCCAAGTTCCCGATCGATAACTGAGAGGAGGAGACCGCACAATTTGCGTTGGCTGGATCACTTGGTGGGTCGGCGAAACGTCTGTCACACGGCGTATTCGGACTGTGGAAGAAATCGCTGGCGCTCCAGGCTACTACGTGGTCAAGTGTTGTGAACTTTTAGACTGCCCTATGAGCAGGGTTAGGATGTGCTGCCTGTCAGATGGAATACTGTGAAGCAACCTACACCGCTGGTTAAAACCGCTTTTGTACGTAACATCGTATCGCACGCAGTGGCGTGTCTGAATGTGTTAGATTTTTGTAATAATTTCCATAATTCCATAAAGTCTTTGTTTATTAGGATTTCTTCTTTTGGGCTAATGTCGACGGGAACGGCGGCTTGAGCCGTCGTTCCCTCAGATGTTGGTCTAAGCTTAATGTGTGTTCCGGTGTATATTGTCTAGGGTCCATGTGAAAACAGTTCGTGAACGTGACCATACTTAATGGATCAACATCACGCTCCTTTTGATTGGTGCAATTAAGAGCTTTGGTGTAATTAAGCAATCAGAATCAAGTGCCGTTCTAGAGACAACAAAGTCGACCGGGCAGCACAAGCTAATGGGTCCACAGTAAATCGAGGCTGATGCTAACCAATTTGTTACAAACCCATAAAATTATTCTCGGACAGCGGCCGTGCGAACGCTACCGGTTTGTACGCACCCGGTTGAAATTGTATGTCCAAACGATGGAAAAATTCTTCCATGGTCAGCAATTTTGCTCCGTGTAATCCGTCGGACAAATTCTATAGAATGCTCGGGTTATTCTTTTCACTTTCTTTGAGAATGGCAAACTAGTTCACCTGACTGTCGACTTGAGGATCATCATTTGATTGTGTACGCCCACATTTAACAGGGATGGTAGTATCAGCTGAAGCAATAAAGGCGGATGCAGAGGACATAGGGATATTCAATAATCTGTGCACACTTTGATTCAGTCTTTTCAATATCTCGCGGATTTTTACACTGGATAGCTGATAATACCCACCGTTGTTAGTGACTTCCAGAGTCATCTTGCACTACAGCCGCAGTTGTAAAATTGGTGTTGGGGGATATGAGAACGATTTTACGGAATACATCTACGAACGGGTATAGTAGTTGCGACATAGGGCGTAGGATTCACCGCTGGAAGATAGCCGACAATTACGGCGTTCGATTAACGCATATCCCGTTCACAACGAGTCTCGATATCGGTAGACTCATAACATTGTCTGTTCGGTTCGTATAATGGTAAATTACTTGGAAAATACCCACGCTATGTGTAGTGTGATTTTCAGTGTTGCGTTTGGTCTGTTTTTAACTAATACTAGAAGCTACTACGTCATTTCAATAGGATGTCTATTGTACCTTTTACCCACGTCAGTTGGCTTTTGTCCAGTGAGATTTCGATGAAACTGCACCCTACAATGACCACTCGAAGTGGTTTATTACAGTTGATTGGGCCGTAATTTCGTCCAAGTTGTAAACCAAGTAAAGAGGCACGATTGATAAACTATATTCGGTCGATTTCAACCAATTCTGACCGTATCTGTGATTGGTAGCAGCGATGAGTCTATCCACGTGTGGGGTATCATTTGATAAACCAGTAGAAGTGAGCTAACGTTTCATCTAGTGAACAGGAAGTGAGACTGTATTTACAAATGTGTTTCGGAAACACTCATTTTTTTGTGTTTAATATTGTTGATACCTAGCAGTTGCAAACCTGTTCTAACACTTCACAAGTTCTAGGAAAGTAAAAAATAACTGATCGTCAAAAAAAACAACATAGTGCAGTTGTTAGTTCTTAATGCGATTGAGCATGCCTTGGGTCGTACAGTTGACTTATACCGGAAAGTTTGAAGTATGCTGCACCTGACAGGTACATTTGTTGATGCATGGACTTAGTCAGAATTACGGAGTCATTTTAGGCAAAAAGGTGGATGCAACTGCTACAGTCAAAATGGTCAGTTTTAAGTAATACCACTGTTTGATGGCAGCCTGTTTTATTCGAATGGTTACTACTGATGTTAATCGATATTCCCCATCAGTTCATTTTGCGGAAGGTGTATGCATATATGCGTATGTTTGGCATATGAATTTGTTTGCATACAAATACATGCGTGTTCTGCTAACGATACAGTGAATTTCAACACGTGGATAATTACACTGTATAGATAAGACAATGAACAAACGCTACTCCAGAGATGCCGCACATAGCGTGCAGTAAACGGAGACAATAACTGAAGGCTTGGTTACTTCGCGTTGTTCTGCAACAAGCTGTAACTTGAATTGATTTTGTGCAACTCCTCTGCGCTAACTGAAGCCTTGGGTTAATTTGTGATATTTCGCTCAGTTCACGCTTAGTAAGGCCACTTAACTTTTGGGAATCAACCACCATCATCATAAACAGCAATACATCAGTTGTTCCCAATGAGGCTTAACTGCCACACAACTTGATGTAGAAAACAAACCGTGTGTAGAGGAGAGGAAGGGACTTAACTACCGAAACTAGCCACGACCACATCCAGTCGACCAACACCAAGGTGCCAACACAACGAAGCTCTAGGTGAGAGTAAGCCGTCATCAGCAAAATAACTTTCTCACGGTTTCACTGCAACGCATCGTTAAGTGCACTCACTTCACAGACAACTCAGCCAAACAACAGCAACTTTCAAGCTACTCACCTCCATTAGTCATCATCTCATCTAACCTCTCCAGCCACTGACTCTGTCGGTCGCAAGGATCCCAACCCACGAGACGTACCCGACCTACAGTGATCAACTCCTTGGTGGACTATTTCATTTCTCCATGCCACGTCATCATCTGTCCATCTCGCATCTCACGCCAGTCGACCACAACGTCGGAAAAGAGTGCTCCGTGTGGCAGACGACTGACCGGCGTTCTTAGTACATGGCTTAACCATCTAAGTCTGTGCAAACGTAAACAGTGAACAAAAGAACCCGATTGACACTCACTTTTAAATACCCATTTCCTAGCCTCGCCGTTGCTTACTCGTTGGCGCCAACCGTCTATACGACCGACCGAACGCAGACATCATCAGTGGTCAAATACCTGGAGACCGTACACGTCTTCTACCCTCAGCAGCCTAGTTCTGCAGCCGCACATTAATGCAGCTCTCACTGTTGTCTTATACACGCAACACTCAAACATCAGAGACGACCTCTCTGTCATCAGATGTATTCAAGACTAGTGATTACCGTCCAAACATTACAGACACGCGTTTCTACTTCATTCCCTACACCTTCACCACAACCGCCGTCGACGATGCAGCTTCCCACTTATCCAAACCGATCAACAATCTCCATAATTTCATCATTCAACATTAAATCTACGTAATCACAGCAGTCTTGCAGAAGCATCTTGTACTTTGAGGCTGCAAAGCGCATTCCGGAGTACTTCACGGAGTGCGAAATAGCATCTAGCATTGATTGTGGTGCTTGGCAATTATCAAACAACAACACCTTATCGTCAGTATAATCAAGATCAGTCAGTCTTCAATCAGGCAGGAGATCCATGCCGGCATCTTGTGATTGTCGGGGACAGTCCTCCATTAGTTCGTCCGTGACAAAGTTAAACTGAAATGGTGAAAGTGGACAGCCTTGGTGTACGCCGCTCCCTGTGCTGTATACCCTTACCTAAACTGAAGTACAGGAATAAGGTGCCGACAGTATGTTCAAATACTTGGTTGGTACACCTTCGTGGTTAAACGACTCTATAAGTATAGATCGGTCCACGGAATCAAACACACTTTTATAGTCAGGAAATACGGCAACTGTTGGTCGGCGATACACATGATGCTGTTCCATAGTTTGGCGAGGAGTGCAAGTTTGATCAATACATCTTCGTTTAGGACGAAACCCTATCTGTTCTTCCACGACGTTAGCCTCCCGAGCTGCAGTAAGTCGATGAAGTATAATGGATGCCAGAACCCTGACAATGACTGGGGTCAAACTAATTCCCCTATGGTTTTCGCAAGAGCTTCTAATACCTTTCTTGAATATGGTTACTATTATCGAGTGACTCCAGCAAAGATGGATGGTCTCCGTCGTCCACACAAGTTGAAACAACTGAGTCAAGGTCTCTACTAACGTCTCTCCACCTTCTTTGAAAAGTGCTGGCGCGAGATCATTTGGCCTAGCAGCACAATTACGTTGAGTTATAGGGGATCCAATCACATCTGAAACAAAATCAGACATTTATCGCCGTTGATGCCGGTACAAGCTAGAACTGAATAATCCGCAGTTCTCCAACTAATTTAAGATTTTAGGTAACTCCTTGGTTAACTCACGAAACGGAAAGTTATAGATTTCTAAAAGTTTCGACCATCTTGAAAAGCCTTTAATGAACGATTGAGAGGACAACAATGTCACCACGTGAGAAAGGCTTACCTCGTCCTCGTCACCCACCTTATCCCGAACAGTTTACACGCATACGAAATAAACGCACGTATGTACACACACACGGATTACTGATGAGTAGTAAGGGATTTTGATTCTCATTTAGATTGGAAATCACCTACAACTGATCGCAGCTGTCGCATTCCCATAGACTTTCAACTCTGTTCCTTTTGAAAAGAAGCGCTAAATTCAACCTTCGCTCTCATTAGAGCTCGTTAGTAGTGCACGGCCGGAACACACAAGGATTGTCCATCCCTATTCGAACCCAGAGACCATGTGATAACTTCAGGTGGCTCAGTAACCCATGTATTCTGCTGGTAACCTTTCTACTCACCGCATACTAAACATACCAACACGTGTCATTTAATGACTCCTTCTTATCAGGCTTGTATATTGTAAAGTGTTCGGTTTAAGTCGCTTGATAAAGGCTCTCTGACAGGATCGAAACGCTGCGACACATATACCTCTTTTGATTTTAACCTGTTGTGGCCTAACTGTGAAATTACTTAGTAATGAACATCATCATAACGCTTAATATATTCTCTCATATTCGTTCTGCTTACGGTTCGGGAGTATTAAGTTGAGATGTGTTATTTGGTTCTCCTATCGTTCGCCTTTGAGGCAATCTTGTTAGAAGCTAGCACGGTGCTAAAGCAGGTCCGCTTACAAAGTCAGTTGGTTCTCTAACTTAACAGTCTGTGGACCCACGAGTGACAGAAAAGTCATAACAAACGGACAGTCATTTTTACACTAATGATGAGCAGTCGGAGATTTGGTTAGTTCAAAATTAAACACCGTTCACTAATGTGAGATTAGTGGTGCAATGGTCAACAAGTTGCAGCATGAGAATGTGATCAGAATTTTAACCCTAGCCGTAGCAAAGATATGGGAGTTTTATCAAGCTCTATCAACAGCAAAACTCGAGTTTAGTGCTTCTTTTCGAAAAATGGCTGGCTGGTAATGTGGCAGCTGTGATCAAAAGTGAGTGTTGTTTAACTTGAAATCGTTTTTACTTCGATGCATTATCCTCCTTTTCTTAGTCTATTTCATCTTGTTTCTTGATGGTTATGTGGTTTTGTTTTTACTGTTGAAACATATGATACGACACAACGCATTTATTAATTTACGTTCCTAACCGTTTGTATTAACAAATGAAAACCATCAAGTGAGTTATTGTCACATAACACCTGTAGTCCTCAGTTCGATAATATTTGACCGTGCTCGGACATCACTACCTAAGCTTGATTAGCCTGGTTTCCAAGACGATGACAGATGTTACAATGAACATGTTTAGGATTAGTGTAAGATTCTTATTTATCTGGCCATCCTATGCTTTCACAAAACTTAGGTATTATCAAATTACTGAGATAATTTTGAATGCGCATCCACAAGACGTATATTATGAAAGTAACAAGTTGTGGGCATATGTTCACTGGTGTACCCCGAATTTTAACAGAGATATACGAGGCTATTTTAACTGCACGAATGACCATACTAGTCAAAAACCGACATTGCTTCTTTTCTGGGTTGAGTTGAAGTTGTCAGAGTTTACCGTAAAATTGAACAAGAGGTCTTTCTTTCGGTTGACAGCAAATCAACACCTCTGTTTCTTCGCTGTGTGTTCGAAAAACTGACAGACCACCGCCCATCAAAATGGACTTGTAAGGTTGTGTGATTTTCTCCTTCGAAAAGCACATTCTCCATCGTGTCGCACATATCGGCCAGCCTCATTGTCAATGTAGCCTATTCAGATTGTCATCCGGTCTGACAATTTAGCTGGATGTACACCAAGTCCGTTTTGTTTCATGTCAGTATGTACGTGTCCAGGATGTGGATTTCGGTTGGGGCCGTTAGCTATACGCACACAAGTCTATCTGTCCAATGACTAAGCGTTCCGTTTCACAAGACAAGCAATCAACAAAAATGGTTCATGATTGGGATGATATTTCAGATAAAGGATCCGGAATTGTTAGTACCTATCTGGTCCAGTGCGTACACGCTAATTTATTTCACAAAGGTCATTATGTCACTTCACCGAATAGAGTTCCACTTGAGCCGTAATGAACAGGGTTGGAAGCTAGGATTGTGCGTTTACTCCACAATACACACTTTGTTTCATCGTCACATAACGAAAATGTCACATCACACAGGAAGATAGGAGAAAACTATAACGTTTTGTTCAGTTCTAGATTCTAGTCAAAAAGGAATAGATTGAGATGGTTTTTGTTCTCCTCGGTTCAGTTATATTCACAAAATATTAACATAATTTTTCCACCATATTTTCTTGGCGGTCACTTTTAAAAATTAGTGAATGGATGACGGTCACGCAAAACAAAGGTGTTTAATGATAGATGCAATGAACTGATTACATCATGAATAGTGCTGGAGAAGATTGAGTTAGTACATATCTGACCATCAACACTTTGACGCGCGATTACCCTGTTTTGATAGCGAAATCAGCTGACCCAAAGAAATGCATCATTTAAGTACTATCGTAATAAAATCGAAAAATATGGTCCACTCTTAATCATTAAATTCCAAGAAATCAGATATCCCTTGCAACCGAAAATTCTATTTTATATATGATTTTCCATGAGACCAGTTATTATTTTGTGAGCGAGCAGCTAAAACCTTCATTATAACGTTCATCTGATCACTGTTTGAGAATCCCTAATCCCAACACCATTTTTGGATGTGACATTATTCCAGAAGTATTATTGAAGACTGTGGAACTTTGCCAACGTTTCGATCATCACCATTATCATTGTTGTCCTCATCAGTATTGTCGTCCTCGTCACCGTAATCATGTGAAATAAACCAAGGGTTGATGCCGATGTTTGTCGAACACATCTTTGATAAAAAATGTCCCCAGTTAAAGATACAAAAACGGATGAGAAATAATCCGTAATATACTCATGTCTAAGCCAAGACAATAAATGTCAAGGTTCTTATACCTTGCAGTTTAACCAAGTTGTGACTTTCAGTCTTACCCCATTAATCAAATCCACTTCACATAGAAGGCCATCACACGGTGTGAGCGGTCTGGCAGGTAACTTCGATTAACAGCTACTTTCTATAACCAATCCAGCAACAAATTCTGCAAGTCTTGAGGACCTCTATGGAAATGAAAATCAAAACCTACATCGAATGAAACTTTAGTATCTGACTTTCTCCTCTACCTGATGACATTTACTAACTTTGAAACTAGTCGGTTACAGTACTGCAGTGTGCTTGGTGTTGATACCTACAATATGAGATTGTGCTATCTGAGTTTATACACCCTTTATAATGAACGGGTTATATGGTTTTTTCCCCACATGTCAGTGCCCTATTCCACGCTCGTCGTGCCACTCACCAATGCGATACTGTATAACATTCATTGGTCCACCTCATTAAAATTGCATCTGAATCCATCGACAAAGTTGGTCGCTTACTTCGATTGATCACACAACGTGCTATTGGGGAAGCTAAGAAATCGTGGTTTTTACGGGATTACGGACTAAAATGCAAGATGGGATTAGTGTGTAGTTTGTTTTACACCCCGTTTGAAACGGCAAGCCCAATAGCAAAAACTATGAATCGGCTGAATTAAAAAACACGTTTGCAGATCAGAAACTTCATGTTTTGTCTGAGTCATTCACCAGTCTCGCTGTCTACTTTAGAACACATTAACTTATCCAGAGTATTGAATTTCCAACAGAATTACTCAAGCAGTTAATGTTGCAATCCACCAGCGTCACTGCCGAGCATAACAGCCGTATTACTAAATTTTATAAAATATAAGGGATTTAAAAAATCTCGCTTTCAAATTTTCATATATCAATATATTTATTCATATAACCACATATCCATTTCCATATACCCATGAAATAAAATGCTCAGTAAATTTACTGTGAGATTTGTTTAAACCGCGTTCAGTTGGATTGATAGAACACACTTCATGTAGAAATTTTTATTGGATACAGAGAAGCAATTGTTTAAAACAGTTCGTTCCCTTCGGAAGTTTGAACAACATTGTTAGAACACGAAAACTGGTAGATGCAAGCATTTCGTATTGACTCATCAATACCAAATTTACAATAACATGGGTCAGTTTCTTATAGCAAACAATTCAGGGAGTTGATAATCAATAAGCGGGTCAAGATAAGTCACCAGGTCCACGGAAGGGTCAAGTTCACAAACGGTTTTTTCTGAACACAGAGAGCTGGCTTAAGGCGGTTGATTGCTACAGCTTCAGCAAATCTCAGGAATCTTGAATTGGAGTGACGCAACAGGATTCTGAATGCACAGGCTGGATTGATAGTATGACCAGTGGTCAAGATATGTCTAACGACTGGTGAAACTGGCTGTTTACGCGTTACAGCAACATTACCGTTCTCCGGTAACACGGACTTTTGCATCCATTTGGGCAAGTGTGCCTTTAATCTAGATGGCTCCGGTGCAGTCATTTTAGACAGGGAGGCTTATGTGCAGAAGGTGCTGTCAATATTAGAGGACCGAACAAAGTTTCACAAGATAGACACAGTGGGCAACGTTACTGAAGTAGAAAATCGCATAGGACGGCATCTTTAACTTCTCTTACAACTGCACATAATCGATGAAGTGACGTATAAATCTCTTAAACCATGTGGGTCATCAACACCTCAGCTCTACGGCCTCCCTAAAACACATAAGTCCGGAGTGCCTCTTAGGCCTATCCTGGCAATGACAAATTCTCCATACCATAAACTGGCACGCTGCTTAGTCGCTGTCTTAAATCCTTTAAGACAAAGGTTTCAGGCATATTCCATTAAAGATTCTTTCGAACTGATCAGTGACTTAGACAACACCAATCTTGCTAATGAGTTGATGTGTTCCATAGACGTTCAGTCACTGTTCACGAATGTCCCGTTACATGAGACAATTGACAATATTTGTGAGCTCGTTGAAACGAGCCACATTACTTTACTTCTGCCTAGCGATATTCGGAGGGAAGCCTTATTGTTATGCACTGAAAACGTCAGCTTCCGTTATCTTGATCGGTGCTACCGCCAAATAGATGGGAAGTCCATTAGGGCTAATCTTAGCGGACGTTTTCATGTTAAGGATTGAACAAGAGTTAGCCAGGGACATAGCAAGTATGTCATACTATAAACGCTACGTTGATGATCCAAACAGGCAATAGATAACCTAGTGCAACGCTTAAATAGTTGTCATCCTAATCTGAAGGTAACGTGTGAATTTGAGACTGATTATTTGCCGCTTTTAGACATACTCATAAGTTGCCGGGAAGATGGCTCTATCAAAAGAGGTGTTTATAGGAAATCCACGTGGTCCGGTCAATACCTAAACTTTAGTAGTTTCACACCGGTCCATCAAAAGCGCGCACTAGTGAATACACTATTCACACGCGCAAGACGAATCTGTACACAAGACAGTCTTGTGGAGGAATTAGACTTGATCACGACTGTACTACAATCAAATGGTTACCAAAAAAGGTTAATAGAAAGACACAGCAGGCCGAAACTGCCGTCCGAACCGGTGGTCACTGTTAGAAAGAAGAAGGTTTATATAGAATTACCCTTTAAGGGTGATTACAGTATGCACCAAACAACACAATTCGATTAAATGAACATTCAACGCAGCCGAACTTTGTGTACCAGCTCGCACCCAAAAGTTGCCTGTGCCTTCAGTCAAAGGAGATCAACCTGTCGGTGCCACCTGGCACTGTATCTACCAATTTACATGTAACTGCAAAGAAAGTTACATAGGCAGAACCGAGAGGTGTTTGATTTCCAGAGTGAAGGAACACTTGCCTAGATGTGTGCAGAACTCAGTATTACCGAAGAACGGCAATGTTGTTGAAACACGCAAACAATCAGTGTCCGCAATCGCAAGACACATCCTGACCACTGATCACGTCATTGATCCGGCTTGTGCATTCAGAATTCCATTATGTTAACCCAGTTCAAGATTCTTGCGGTTTGCTGAGGCTGTCGCAATCAATCGACTGAAGCCAGCCCTGTGTGTTCAGAAACAATTGTTCGTGAACTTGACCCTGCCTTGGACATAGTGACCTTTCCTGACACGTCAATCGACTATCCACCCAACCCACCCCTAAACTGTTCGATATAAAAACCGTTTAATGTTATTGTAAATTTGGTATTGATGGATCAATATGGAATGCTTGCATCTACCAGTTTTCGTGTTTTAACAATGTTGTTCAATACTAATTGTATTATATTTTATACTGCTCGTCATCAGAACTGACGTCCCGTGACCGTTTTCGTCTCTGTTCAAGGTTATCGCTTGGTGATAGTTAGAAATTGGCGGAAACCGATCATCCTGTTACGAACATCAATGAGATAGTGTTGAATGCCAGGTTAAAATATAAATAGCATAACCATCAACTATATGGTTCCAAGGTTAATTATTTGTTTTCATAAATGTTTGCATTATTCAACTTGGTCCAACTTTTATTGCCACACTCGTAAACTTTTCATGTTGATCACAATGGATACAAACGAATTGCGGATCAGGTATCGCTCAGAAAATATCGTCACTGTACAAATGGTAGCACCGAACTTAGTGTGTGGAGAAAATGAACAATTAGTCCACACTTTCTTCGTAACATAATTTTTCGCCAGATTGCTACAAGTTAGCATATCTGCACATTACTGGTGCCATTCAATATCTTGGTTTTAGCTAGGCTGACTTGCTTATAAATGCATTTCAGGCGCCTCTGAAGTGTGATTGACTGAACAACGGTACATCATCGTAAACCAGGTCATTTATCCAACCTGCCTCAATACATTATCAAAAGCGTAAACAAATCGCAAAAACGCAAGAAAAAGTTAGGATAACATAAATACAACGTGTAATAAAATTGTACTGATTGATAGCGTTTAGATTTGGAGAGTTTATGTCGATGGGTTGTGCTTTAGTCTTTGCCGAATTGATCGGAGGATATCTAGGTCTTTAAATATGAAAACGTAGGAAGGTGATAAAAAACATTGCATACACTTAGTGTTGCAGTGCCAGGATTTTGTAGTGCATGAAACATTTACTCGAAAGCCGATGTGCCACAGGTCATATGTAACGACGTCTTTTCAGAAAAAACTGCTATATTGATAGCAAGGCCTCGAAACTCCCGGTTATAACACTATTAATTCGTTTCAACCATGTTCGCCTATCGATCACAACAAGAAAACTAGTATTGTATTGATAATTTATCCCGGCTTTAACCCGAAATTACACCCTTGTTCTCTAAACGAACGCTTTTTACATCAAGATTAGGACGATAAACGTAACTTCCGTAGTGTAACATCCATATTGCATACAGGAGCGCGTTTAACAAGGTTTGTTATCTGTGCCCCCCGGTGATTGTACTCACAACATTTGCTGGCTACCCTCAGTTAGATTACTTGACTTGTTTATCTGGTTAGTGGATGTTAGATATACTTGGTCACCACTCTTGGATGATTAGACAGATTTTGGATCCGATTGTGTTTTCGCCGACCGGATACATGATACTACACCTGTACTGAAACGGGTAATATCTAGAAATAAACCTGTCGATCTCCAAGGTTAGAAACCAAATCGGTGTGCCCATACATGTAGAACGCATACGTTAGGGACGACCAAAACAGTTGAGTGGGAGCGTTGTGATACGCCAAAAATAACTGGGCTGACTTGATTCAGGTATGGTTACATATGGCAGCCACGTGATCACATGGTGCTATGTTTCACCCGGCTCGCTTAAGTGGACTGATGAATGTGAAAATGACGATCTCATAGACGCCTTGTCAACCGATCAGATGACATTTTGTTTGAACTAACCGGGAAAGTATGTCTAGCTTGTGAGGGGTTGTGCAACAATGTTTCATTAGGTGCGAAGTGGATGAGATGATGAGAGAAGCACGACTTAAACACGGTGATAGATCACAAATTATCATCCGAAACCTAATAGGCGGAAATTTTGCCTCATCTTTGGAAACGATTGAGATGTCTTTGAGGCCGGTAAGTGATCCAACGAGGAATATGAGGAACAGGGGATAACAACTCTCAGTCCCTGTTAATCAAGTTAAAATTGGTCATTATTTGTGCTCCGTCGAAACTCGATCTTTTTCGGAAAATTTTAGCCAAAGATACGCCCCTGTGTAGCGCCAAAAATGTAAATTAATTTAAAAAATTGTATTAAGATAATGGTTTTTACTAGATTATTTTTTCCCCCGATACTAATTGTCTAATCTGGTCTATATATCTGAAGTAGCGTTTCGGAAATTCCATTGGAGATAAGTTGAAAATAGCAAAGTGGGGTTGAAACAAACAAGTCAAACATACGTTATAATGAACTCGGGTTATACATGTATGTAATAATAGATTGAAACTTGTTCAGATTATGCCAGGTGCTGTGGAAAACTGTTGTAATCATGTAGCTATGAATATATAGGTCACTGTTTGTAGGACAGAGGTTCACAGCCAAGCTACATAAATAATTTTTCCTTACGTGTGACTTAGATGGATAAACGAGTTTTCTCGTTTGTAAACGATTTAGGATACGCATGCTTATTTCGAACGAATGAACAAATCTATTCTACCCACGAATTTATCATATAAGTACGGGAATGTCGCGCTTTGATTCGGTGACTGTTGCCTCCAAGTTCACATAAATTCCACACTTTGTCTGTACTCGTCGCACCGTTACCTCCCCCTACGTAGTACTACGGAGTGATGTGGGAGTTCATAGTTTGGTAACCTATTAAACAGAATGAGTGTCGGTTAAGCACGGTAGTCAGTACCCACAGATCAACATATCAGTAAGCAACTTGAAGCATTCTGGGTATAGATAAGAAAAATTTGATGGTTTAACAAGCCAACTTTTAATCAACAGTCATACGGTAAAGTTACTCCAGAAGGTAACTGAGAGCTGAGCGATGAACATATAAATGTGCTCGGTCTTTCAAAGTTTGTTAGCTTTTTCGCACATTAAAATCGGTCTGTTTTGATGCTATTCTCAACATAGTAGCCAACAAACGAACAAAGTTGAACTTACTGGCCCTCTTTTACCTGTCTTGCTGAAGACTGGAAATGTTCTTCGAAACCGTTTTTCCACAATGTTTTTGAAAATGTGCTATTTACGTTGACTTTACAAAGTAGTTATACGGACTTTTATGTTGATGTCTCAATGTGTTAAATCTCGAACGATCCGATGTAATCTACCTCAGTCATTAGTGCGTGCAAATGAAATAAAGTCGTGTAGTCGGATACTTGGAATCAGTAATTCCCGATAATTGCATAAAAGAACATATTCGAAAACTAATCCGTGTTCTTGTGTTAATATATAGCTGCGAGTCCTGCATGATATGCCGATTCGTTTTCAACCGCTTTAAACAATGGATTTATAAGACTTCGGTAAATTACCTTTTGGTAGTCATAGAGAAGATGTGATTGGTAGATAGAGCCTTAAAAACAAAAAAAACTGTTGTATACTCATTTTAAGCACACAGATGGTTAAATACATGATCCATAAACACGTGTTCATTATCATTTACTACCGTCCCAGATGCGTTGTAAAACATTTTCTGATTAAAAACTAAATCAACTTACTAACAGCTTACTGTAGGCCGTCTGCTCAACTTTGAAGTAACAACTTTGGGCAATAAATCGGGATCAAAGTGACTATCTCACACAAAAGTAGAAATGAATCTTAAGCTTGAGTAACAGTTGATGTAACATTTTCTGTGGATTGATTGACCACAATTAAACAGCTACAATAGACTGCATTTTTTTGCTGGTGATCACCAAGCATCTTTATTATGTCAAGCTCAACTGCTAAGCAAAATTGTGGTATTTAATAATTATCATGACATTTCTCACCGCCTTTTTCTAACCATCAGTACTGCCATGCTAACTAACCGAGAACTCTTTCACATTGTATTTTAGATTGTTCAAGAGTTAACTGTAAATTGTAACCAAAACACTAGTAAACTGTGCGTAATTTGAGTCATGTCGACGGGAATTTAGTCTGTGTTGACAAGTTGTATGTTTTATACAATTGTTTCCAAATGCATTTGTGCTGACAATTTTAGTTGGATTTGTTACAAACAAAATGAACCTGATTATAGAAGCTGAACATTTCGCAGTAATTTTACGTTTTCATGACACGGGATATCAACAGTGTTATCTGGAATTAATATTATGGCATAGTTCACTTAAAGAATTTCAACCGCTCAGAATCTTCCAAATTATACGGCAGTCTACGCATCAGAAAACATGAAAGGAAAAGTAACTATAGGGTGTAATAATAAACTTGACACATTTACAAATGTAATGAGAATTGATAAATTGCACAACTCTCACTTTTTGACTCACGTTCATGAAGACCTTCTCTTTCAAGTGATACGACAATTTTTCAAGCAACTTAACGAATGCACACTACAGAATATTAAATGATGACACGGAAAGTGTGGTGGAACGGATTGTTTGAGAGGGAAATACGGTTTTATTATTTGCCATTCAGCTGTGATTGTTGTTGCCTTGACAACTATCAAGTAACAGACCAGTCTTTCGGAACACTTAGGTGTGGACAACAAAATTCTGACAATACCGTTTTACGATAGTATAATAACCCGAGCACATCAGCCGTAATGTGCTTAGATCATTTTCTGTTCACCAAAAAGGTTATGCGAGTCTGATCACATAAGTTACATCAAGAAAGTGTCACATCAATTGTTCACTGGACTTCACCGACTGTGGAAAAAACTGGACCGTTAAACGGAGACTTTGGATTCCAGCTGTGTTCCGCCTATTTCCATCTGATGAGTGTATGCAAAAACGATACCTCAGCACGGCTTCTAATTGAAAGCGCCGCACGAATGAACACAATAGGTAGATTTGTGCGAATGTTCAAAATCGAGCTGAGAAGACGAGTAGAAGGATAATCATATTATCTAAAGGGCCTGACGGTAAATAGTTGACGGAATAAGGAGAATCGTATACACCACTCACCCTTCTCATCATTAGCATCATAGCAGCCATGAGCCTGACCAAAAGGTGTTGTGGGTCGGGCCGCCGCTCACCTCAACAGTGACGTGGAATATCCTAGAAGAAAACGTTAAAAGACGGTTGAAAATCAATAAGAGAAGACTAAGTGGAAGAACTAGAAATGGTATGGATACAGGTACGCCATTGATTGCGACAAACCGCCATCTCGGATAGCGTCTCTAACCAGCGGTTTGAGTGATTACGAGGACCCCATCCAGGCAGGTGACACCTGCCCACTCTGCTCATTGAAGGTTGTTGGTTGGTATTAGTTGACCACCATGCGGTTTTACTCAATTGTTGGTGGTCTCAGTATATAATTCCCAGTACGGTAAACGATCAGATGACATACGGAGTACGTGACCCAACCATCACAAGCTGTGCAACGTGATCAGTTGACCAATTGATCATGCATCCCGAGCGTTCCAGAATACTCGTCGGCGAACTGCCGCATTGCTCACGCGATACACCTTATTTCAATCCCTGCACCCTTTTGCATTTCAACCACATCATTGTGCTATTTGTGCTCATTTTGGTTTACGTTTAATTTTACGCCGTTACTATGTATTAACGTGTAATCCAGTAAACAAAATCTTTTGTGGTAATTGCACATAGACCCTACTTCTCTTATTATTAATTAATAGTATACCGATAGATATGTTGGAATGAAACGAACAGAATTTTCTACCATGCTGATGCCGAGTGCGAACAGATATTCACTGAGTTCAATGCAAAATTGGAATAAATAGTTATAGACAACTCCAACAGAAGACGGAACTATATTATTAGGAGAGGTCTTTACAGTCAAAGTTGAATCTGCAGTTTTTGATGATTTCAATTTTATCAATGGTGCAACACAAATTTATAAGTACTGGGGAAAAAATGACCATCCCTACATTACAAAGATAGGCGTCAAGATCTGGGCTGATAGGCTTTTATGACAAAAAACTCGTGAAATGTTGAATCAACAACTGACCAGGCTGACAAATCATTGGTTGCATATAATAAACTGTAGTACCGGATGATGTGGGTTGAACGTGGATGGTAAATAACGTAGAAAATCGTAACTGATCAACCAGAAATGACAATTTCTTTATGATAGGTTTCCAGTAAAACGCCATACACAGGAAATTACCTTTCCAAACAAAGTCGCATGGCAGTCTACAACGATTCATATTTAATAAAGGCAGTTCAGAGTTATATTGATGCGACTCGTAAAAGATTAGTGCATATTATTGAATAGCATGAATTTATGACACGTATTGCGGGAAACCTTTCATAGATTAATTAAATTTTTCAACTTTTCTCGATGTGTCATTCGACGACACCAGAAAACAGAATGAAGCACTGTCACGAGGAGTGAACTTCAGGATCTAACAGACAAATATGAACAAAGTTTTGCTAGACGCGGCATTTGTATGACAAGTTTTTTTTAACGCTTACGTCTACTGACAATCAGCTGTGACTGAAAATTGTCTTTGTTATTATTGTCCAGCTTCACGTTTATACAATGGCCCAACATCGATCATTGCGGAGTAAAGAGTACATTAAGTTTCTGAAAGAGTTACAAAATCGAAACGACAATTATTCTCAGACCGGATGAAACTTTAAGACGGTTGTCATGGGTAAAAGTGATTATAGTGAGAAAATGAGTATTGTACTTGCAGATCACATAAAGTTCCAACCGGATCTCAGTGTGGACACCAGTCATCCGGTGTAGAAACCCGTCGGCTCTAGCACACCACAGCTATACGGCTAGCCTAAAATTTACAAATCAGTGCTCTCAAGTGCCCTATGTTGTTGATTTCTAAGTCTCCTTGCCATATACTAGCCAAGTGGCTAAATGAACTGTTACGGCCCGTCAAAAATGTACTGCATCTAACCTCTGCAAAAGTTACATTCCAACTAAATGCTGTGACGGAAGGACTCAGTCTCAGCAATAAATATGTATGCTCCTAGGTTGTACAGTCATTTGTTACAAGCGTTCCTCCAAAAGAGACGATGGATATTATCTGTGATTTCATTGTATATCACAATATATTTTTACCCATATTGGTGGACAACTTGAAGTATTTAATTTTACTTTGTTTGCACTCACAACATAAGATGCTATTTTCAAGACAGAGCTTATTGGCAAGTCTATGGTATTGCCATGAGTTCATCACTGCGGCCAATTCTGGCAGATTTCTCCATGATTATGGTAGGGCAAAACGGTGTGAATTTTTGAAACACCACTGATCTTCATAAAAGATATGTAGATTATATCTTACTGATCGTCTCTGAACCTGACCAGATCACTCTGGCTAAGAAAATTTTCACTAGTTCATATAAAAACCTAAGCGTGTCCTGTGAGATGGAATGGAACAATTCACTAGCGTTCCTTGATGTACTACTCGTGCGTCTTCCGCATGGTTCACCTAGACGTTCTGTCTATCACAACGTAGGCTGGGCGATATTTATATTTTTCAAGCTTTCGGTCCATGCTACGCAAGAACACTGTGGGAGAATGGTTGTCCGTTGAATTTTATCAAATAAAATGTCGAAAGACTTTCCCCATCACTGGAAGCGCAAGCAGCATTAAACTAGCTCACATTTATTAAACTGCCATACAGAGGTAATGTGCTGTTCAAGTAGACCTGGCGAAAGCTGAATGTGACAATCAAACGGACGCACTATTTTGCTGGCTCGCGATTACTAGCTACCCCAAAACCGATACCACTGCCTTTCACGAAGATGGTCCAAACAATTCTGGACAGTTCTCACTGTAATAATCGAGTCAAATATAGCTGAGGTGCCAGCTGCGTAGGAAGAACTGACAGGAATCTAACCATTCGAATGATCGATCACATCTATGAATGGTTAGTTGGATAATTGTCCCGGCAGCAAATTAAAACGTTGGCCTGCTACCGATTGCCTGCATTATCGATCGTTTATCATTTACTCGAAAACGAGTGTGTTATAGATTTATCTAACTGCTTTGAAGTCTTATTTTGTAAACAAAATTTACATCTGTTGAAGACGGTCGAAGCTGTACTAACCATGCGTCTAAACTCCAGCATATGTACTGGAAAGCAGCTGACTTACCGTTCAATCTCCATTGGTTTTTATTGATTTTGATCAGATGATTTGGTAGTTCGTTCATGTTTGTTTTCCTGATTTATTCTTTATGTTGTACATTACAAACTGCAGGTTAGCGGTTATTAAGAACGCAAGGAATAATATCGTCCCAGAGTTTTTATCTTCGGATTTGCGTTCTTAAATGAATCATTGTTTTAGTTGCCCCA
Source organism: Paragonimus skrjabini miyazakii (assembly GCA_014338405.1). Lineage (NCBI taxonomy): Eukaryota > Metazoa > Platyhelminthes > Trematoda > Plagiorchiida > Troglotrematidae > Paragonimus > Paragonimus skrjabini miyazakii. Next base: position 80,251 of record JTDE01000028.1, read on the forward strand.
TGTCAGAAAGATAATTGGTCTAATCGTCATGGCCGATTCGTATGGATGGGGATTCATTTTTAGGAAGATAAATTTACCGGGAAACATTTAATAACCAGCTACTGGCACCGCTGAGCTGTTCGTTGAAGCAATTCGACAAAAGAACCCCCTTTGAGGCAAACTGTGGAATATAAGCGTTAATGATAAGGTGATTCATTTGCATTATGGTATTTTTATGTTACTAGTGAGTTCCAGTTGGTCATACGGTTTCGTGCGGTCGGTGGAACAACGAAATCCAACTTTTAGACAGGCAGCCGATTTGTACCTTCGCAGAATATGCAAAATATATTAAATTTCTTGCAATTTTACAGTTTTGTAATAAAATCCCACTGTTCTTCTAAACGTGTGTCGGTCCGAAAGAATCAAAGTTTCAGTTGTTCTCATACGTGAAGTTTTCATTCATCTGGGCACCAGAAATCGCAAACCCTTCTTCATCTAAATTGCATTTTCCTTATTACAAAATTTTTTCACTTTTCACCACTGCTCTTGCAGTGTTCGAATCAAATATGATTTTTACTAAAAAATGATTGAAGAGACTAATTATCTTTATAAGAACCGTGCGTAAAATTTAAACGGTTGTGAACTTAAAAAACATTGTAAGATATCCGCACCAAATTTTGCACGAATGGAATCAAACAGTTTCGGTGTCGTGTTCAACATGTTATTGATAAATGGATCGAGAATAACACTGTCTGCGGTGTGGCGTGGATGGATAAACAACACCAGACACAAACGAATCTTATCTTCATCAGTCTTACCCCCACCTAATTGGCAAATAATTCGACCGATCAGTTCAGGTGCAGCGCAGGTTGACCTAATCACGGCAAATCCCACGTGACCTCTGTTCCTTTGTTAGCGTGATTTCGATTACAACACTCCGGAGGAAGGCCACCCGAGGTGGTTGAAACGTAGAGTATTATAACTCTCTAGAAGAGCTTTACCAAATAAATCTATTTGGTTACAATGAAGACCAACATTTCGCTCCGCTATTTGGATTAACGCTCAGACAGTGCAAGTTAGGTGATGTACAAATACATTAAGCAGAAATGCCACAAATATAGATATTTTTGAGTAACTAAGCCACTGCTAGCACTTATCTAGCAAATGAGCCTAGATACCTATTTCAAGCTGCTTTTTTTCCTGAACCACAGACAGTTATTTATTGAGCATTGAAGTCATTTCGTTGCTGCAAGGTCCTTATATTATTAATAATTTTGATTGGAGTATCAATGATTTTAAGCGTAAACTGGGCGTAAATAAAATATGCATTTACAAAACAACTATGTCAACATGAAATTTAGATGTCTTGGAATAAATAACTTCCAGTTTTCTTTCTGAATTTTTAACACAGTTGTTTCATTAACGTTCGTAAATTTGCACCTATTCAGGACTGGACACAACGCAAAATCCACAGTGACCTTTAAAATCAAGGACTCCACGTTTAAATAAGACAACCTTGTGCGAGGACTGTATCGTTAACTGAACTGTCACGTTTAAATGTTCTATCGCAACCACGGAAAATGGATAACTGATCATTAGTTTTGATATTACGATTGGAAACACCACGTAGGTACAATCAACTCCGCTCAATATAACACAATCATAAGATTGTACAGTCATATTGGGGACCCAGCCAGTTGTGTTCTTAGGACTGTACATAAAAGTACGAATTTTGATGCAGGGTAATGTTATTTTTTTCCTGTTAGTTACTTGGTATCATCAGTGTGAATCATTCTCTGTTGGTCATTTAACAACATACAATGAGTTGTAGTTATAAATACCAGATTAAGAAAGGTGCTGAAACTAAGCCCCAGGAGACGGTATGAAACAGTGTTTTAAATCCCAAGACAGCGCTCTACCGCGAGTCTCAGGGCCAGTATTATATCATTGCTCATCGTTATGATAAAGGGGGCCACGTGTAGATTTTTAAGCAGTTTGAAGTTCTGTTGGTTGGCTGTCGTCATGTTACAGGCACCAAAACCTGTTAACAGTTACTTGTGACGTGTGACTGTAATTATTGCTCACCAACAATACCAACCTCTACATATATTGCTTCCTTTATGAACCTTGGCCTGCTTGTCATGTTAGTCACATGCTAACGATTGATGGAAAGGTTAAGTCGCATTGTGCACAGTATTACCTGATTACTCTATTCATTCAAATCAGAGGGGATCAAGGTTTTGTAATTGAAAACGGTTGAGAGTAAGCCCATTATTCGTGAATGAAAATCCATCAGTTAATACGCGACAAGTTACAGAACAGGACTGAGCAGATTCCTGCGTATACTATCGATTAGTCCCCAGATAATGTCAATTCTTTTATTATACTTAGCCGGTACTTGTATTCTGTTGACTGTCTTGTTCCCGTTTCGCAATTCCAGCCTGACAGGCTACCATCTTTTGAAGGAACAGATGATGAACTTACTCTGGAGGGAAGCAGTACAACTGAATTTTTTGTGGTTTTGCCTGACGCTGTGCAAGTTCTGCATAGGAAAACTTTCCTTAAACAGTGAGTGAGAACTGCCAGAGAAAGGCCAATGAAACAGATTTAAGCCAAACGACGTTTTTCTTTGAAAGTGTCTCAAATCTTTCTGGATTTTCAAATTGTTCCGTTGTTTCAATTTCATGCAGGAGGCTAAAATTGTCGTTTGTCAAAAACGGCAATTACTCAACGTCATCCTCAGGTAATTTATTATCCAGTATTTGATAGGTGAGTGAATCCAATAACTTTCAACCCTGAATGTGGAAAATATTTTCAATGAAGCAACTCAGAAGTAATGATTGGTGAAAGAGGATATAGGATTCGGATATTGTTTTACGGCCATCATTATTTGTTCAATTATCAGAAGCTTTCGAGACAAAACGCGTAGCCAAATAAATTTTCCTGAGTTTGTTGATTCCATTACATTAACAGGTCACATAATTGAGCCAAAAGCACAAATAATCAACGATACTATATGTTACTTGAAAATGAACACATATAAAGGTTCAAAACTATCTTTCCGGTACAGATTTTTCATGAGTAAGAAAATAATCTCAACCGATCAAATATGATCTATCTGGGTGCGAAACAAACAGTAAAGCAACTTCAAATGATAAAGATTGGCACAAAAGATATACCCTAACAAAGGCTAGTCTTATTACCCAACGGAAATATTTTAACAAATGATTTTCGCATAAGACATGTGACAACTGCGTAATTATCATGGACCGAATGATGATTATATGATAATATCTGTAGTATGTTCAGACTGGAAGACTGAAAAAAAAATTTGTAAGCGTTGCATCATCTATACTTCGTGGTCACGAAACATTGTGATTACATAAGTGTTGGGATATTGTCAAACTGTACAAGTCTAGGTAGACACTAGCTAATTAGCACCAATTCAAATTCACTATATCTGAATCGGGAAAGCACTATTATAAGTACTGTGGTTTGCCCGTTCATGGTAGCTTTAGAAAGTACAATACGAAGATAAATATAATATTTTTACGAATGTCCCTCACAGTTCATTGGTTTAAAGAAGTTCCAAGATTCGATCTACTGTGGTCTGTTCCTGTCTGTCTTTCAGGTGAGTGGCAGTTCGATTGGATTGCATTAGCTGTGACATCAGCTTTGCCAATGAATTCAGGTGCATAGGTGCTGATAGTCTAGATTGAAAATGACCGTCTGTTGTTCGTGTTGAATTCCGTGCATCCGAATTCACCTGTCAACTGGAGTGCTCTGTTTTACAGAAGTTATCTTGATAAATTCAAAGTTATCTAACTTGTTGAGAAAAACTACCAACCATTCTGTTAGCTAATTCCGGGACAAATAATCTTTTGCGCAGGAGTGATGGCTATACTTACTTTCATTGACACTACCGCTTTCGCTGAATCATGTTCATTTTGTTGTTGAGCCCAAGATACCGTTTTTGGAGGCCAGGCACATGCTGTAACTATGTCGCTGGAAACGGTAGCGTGTTCTCCAGCTTTACAAGAAAAAACAAAGAGCATCGCCTACGTAGAGAGTTTTAATTACCTCAAAACAACCTTGCAGTTAGTAAATAAGATAACCGAGTTTGGTTCGACGAAGTTGTTGCATTGTGTTCTCCTGTGGAGTGCCGACTCCGTAAAATTCTTCATGAAACTGCATTTACGAAACAGGAAAGTTTTTTCCTTTCACATATCGCTATTGTACTTCATAAAGGATTTTCTGGGATTGTATTGTCTGTTTTCAGAGGGCTTCGTCTTAAATAACTTTCATTAAACATTATTGCAGATGTAATTCTAACTTCAAAATAGAAATCCTCACAATATGGTCAAAATTGTTCAGTGTTTTTTAGTTTCAGCTCATAATGATTTAGTTCTTTTTAGGGAAACGTGATCACATTTTTCGTGGTTTTTCTGTGTGATATGCAGTTTGAAGTTGTGATGTTCATTAGGGTACTTCCATCAATGAACTCCAAAAAATAAATTTTATCTGACATTTTATATTTAGTTAATCACTTTGGCATTCTTACTTTGACTGAAAAAGCAGGTTGATTTCCTTCATGTTTAGTCTTATTGGCAGTGTGATCTGATCGGAATTTAGAGTTGATCTCAAATCCTGATGTATACGGAAAGAGATTTTGCGGCACAACTCCATAGACATTGAGTACAACCTTAATGTTGCATTCAAACACTTCACGGTTTACTTGGTCCACCTATTCGCATGCAGAAAGATCTTGTTGAAGAATGTAAGTGTAACATTTAGTCAATTTATGTGCTTACAACTGTCATCTGACGAACTTGGCCATTTTCTATTGAGACTATACACTGTCGTAACATTATTTATCAGGTAGTTGGGAGCAGTACCTTGGGGTACAGAAAATGACGTCGAATTATCACAGATATGATCTGGAGGGCGATACAAGCTCGCTAACCTCGGAATCAGTTACACTTTCATTTACGCTAGAGTGACTATTGCCGTGACAATTGCGGTTATTTTTACAGTAGCTAAAAATGTTGGGGGATTTAAATCCAGAAATATACATTTCCATTCACTTAGTTTCTTCATTTCTTCGGTTACGAAATACAATTCAATTTTTAAAATTTAAAGACCGAACAAGGGATATGTTTAACTTTCAACCCCACACATCAACGTGTGCGCTTTTTCAGTGTCCGTGATGCGTGACTCGGTCGTTCTACAACTGCTCGTAATATTTACATTGGTCATTAACATCAGGCTGTGGGCGCACACGCCGCTGCTTTCTGATTGGCTGACTGATGAAAACGACACGTTCATCAAGTGTATTCAACGAACTTGTTCGGTTGAAGACAAACATAATTGAGTTGACCTGAACGTTTGGATTTTCGCTGAGGATATCACCACTTGTTAACAAGTTAGTAATTGCAATTCATTTATTGTAAGTCTGTGGAATTTTTAGTGCAATTACAATCAACTTGTGTCATAAAAAGTTCATAAAACGTTGTGTACGCTGAATGTACTTAAGTAGCTGTTTAACTATTTATGTATTAACATTGTAAGGAAAACGAGTTTACGATTGAACGCAAGTCATACCCATAAAGGGATGTTTCATTTATTTGACAAGAATAAAGGTTTTGTTATCCTAAAGTTCTAGAAAGAGATTTCATTTTGTATAAACTAAGCTGAACTCTTGCTCCTGGGTTTAACAGGGGCTGCGGATTTTAAGAGTTTCAGCATTCATTAGATGTTGATCATTCGAACTCAAAATTTCGAAGTGAAACTGCGCAAATAAGTAGAATAGAGGGGAATAAGCATTTTCAAACTGAGGCTCTAACAAGCAATTGTATTCAGTGGAGAGAAAATTGCGCGGTTTTCAATGGTTGGATGTAATGTTGAATTTGCCTAATTTCACCGTATTCAAGCAACTCGCCATATCAGGCTCTTATAGATCCGGTTATAAATTATCTGTCATTCAAACAAACCATTCAAATTAGTTGGATTTAATTCAACGGACTGTAAATATATTAGCATCTTCCTTAGAATTTGCCTCCTCGGGTTGAAAAAGTTATATCCAATTACTAGGTGTTATCAATTATTTTGTAAACTTTCTACAAATATTGAGCGCTTCTACTACGATGAACCACAATATGACATATAATTTGATTTACAGACATTTAAATAATTACCACAGTTTGATGAGTCGATCGACGATAGTTGAAAGTTTATCTCGTTGCAGTACGGTTTACGTATTATCAATACAGTTTTGATTTTAGTCATCACATTTGAGTTAGTTAGTGTTACAAATTGTTTGTAAGTTTGTCTCTTTTGATAAATATATTTCTTACTACTCCGCTGTTCATCATTTTCATTGTAATGATATGCTTCATAATTGTATCACAAATGTAAAGCTGATTGGACTCAACAGTATTCTTTGAGAGGTAATACTAAAAAATGCACTCCACGAGATTACTTACTAAACCTCACATATTAATTGACCAAAACTTTATTTCCTCCCGCCGTTATTTGCTAATTGTGAGTACCCGAAGGTGTCAGCCGATGCAATACTTTACGGATCCAGCACTTACTGATTCCAAAGTGGGGGTTTCTTTTCATAAGGAAACAGCTTGTTTAGAGGATAGTAGTAGTGATGTCATGAAAATATCTAAGAACGGTTGTCTGAAAGTTATCCTAAAATGTCCTTGAAGACATTCCAAATAGAACTGACACGTTTACATTAATAACTGCGGAAGGTGTTTATCGAGTATACCCATCTATGCCATTTATGGTTTACCACAAACAACTTGCTAATTCAATCAACGTCCCGGTGAGTTTTAGTGTAAGATTGATTGAGTAAACCAGAAAAACTCACCATGTATTACAATCATGATTTTACTGTTAGGCATGATATATGCTTCAACTAACATTGTAAAGTAATGTTGTCATAAGCCGTCACGGTGCAAAGCGAAAAGGAAAAAAATAGTGACAAAAATTAAAAAAATATTATATGGTTTATACAATTTTAAGCCATAAAACTAATCGGAAACATTCAGTTGTCAGACAAATGGGGTTGTTACTAGCGGAAATTTAGTACCAAAGGATACATATGCTCGACATCGTTTGATTAATGAAATCAAGTCTACTAGACGCCTTTATTTTAGGATGACTCAACGTATGCGTTTCTCATGTGCCGTACAATTAATTAACACGTGCATTACTGTAGTACTTCACAATAGTTCAGTGAGATTTTGCAGGCTTGTTGAAACGTAGTACATTTAACCAAATAGAAATCACATACAGAGGGATTGGAATATTTTTTACATCAACTTAAAAATTGTCGTGAGATGTTCAATTTTTAAATATCTGGTAGTTTTCAACCAGATAGGTCCTGATCACAAATTCGTGGTGTATCTGAGTGAACCTGTTAAATGCAACACGTCTTGTATAATATTTTTTGTGCTGAGGGATTTCATTTGTGTATTGATGGTTAATTCTGTGACTAATCGTAAACAATTGATAAATAATGTGGGTTTGCAAATTTGATGATTTAGATTAAAACTAGTTGCAAAAATCGGGACTTCAAATGGATTCAGACCAGCGATAGAAACTGTACGTCCAGACGCGAAGAGTGCTCTATCAGCCGAGCTATGAAGCCATGCCGGAAAATCGGAATTGTCATATTTGCGGTCACAGCTTTAGACTCGCATTTTGATTCACAATTTCCACGATGACCGCTGATGTTGATGGGTTTCAGCCCGAGCTGGTTGTGAAATACTGCTTCGGCAATAAGTCCCGTCAGTTATTCAGTAGATTCCGTAAGACAGTGTAGGTTAGGTAGGTAACTAAAGTCAAATGTGAAGTTTCGAGGTCTCCGGCGTGGCTTCGTAGCTCAGCTGGTGGAACTCCCGCCACGTTTTGCATGCTGTTCCTGTCGCCGGCACAAATTCAGCTGAATTCTGGAGTTTTCTTAATTAAGCCTCTTCTAATTTACTGCAAATGTTTGACAACAAACTCAACTGAGACTTGAGCTTTCCACCTTCGTCATTATTTACCCCTATAATTTATTGGTTGAAATAACCCGCGTAAGTGACTTTGGCCAAAAGATCTCCACTTAACAGCTCACTCATTCTGGTTTCAGTTTTAACAAATTCATGAAAACCAGCTTTTGGGAAAATAAAAATTAATCACATTTAAAGTAAAGTATTAACATTCAAGTTTGCCCACAGCTACTAGGCGTACATCGTCAGGACCTAGGGGATTCCATAAACCCATTCGGCCCACAACAGTCTGATGTTTGATTAGGATAGAAGCAACTGTAGAGTGGAATAGAATGTAGCATGGAAAGATAACCCAGAACTTGCTAAAGTAAAACAAAGGAGGTGATCACTTTATTCTGCATGCAAAGACTGAGGTTCCTGCGGCTAACTGTCCGAAATGTTGCAAATTCGAACTGCAAAATGATTTTGGATGGCACGTCACATAAAATCCATCTAAAAATTCTATTAACTAATTCCTTTTTTCACAGAATAAACTTTATTTCACTTCACCACGCACTAATATAAGAGCCTGGCTTAGTGGGAAAATGTTCTATTGACAGTCCTGTACTTCTGAGTACTATATAAATACGTATACATGTAATTCCATATAACACATCTCTCTGAGGTACTATTTTTTTTACAAGAATGTTAGAGTGCGTCACCGGCATGCTGGTTCCCCTGGAATCTGTGTACGTTTCTCGTATATTGGTATATATTGGTTATATTGGCATCACGTGAATGCATGCAATAATCTAACGTGCTACTGTGTGCGGAATTTATTTATCTAATTCATCCTAGATTCTGTTTCAAGTGCGTTGCAATCATTTTGGAATATTGCTTTCCTATGGTTGGACGCTCGATTATATTTTCAGTTAATCCTATGGGTTCTACAGCGCTAAAAATAATCACGAACCGTTTTGGTTCTGTGTCAGTAAAGAGTAAAAGATGATAAATTATTGGACGTTGAGGACTTGCATGCAAATTTGGAGTACGTGAACACTTTCAGATATTGCTCCACTAAGAGCTATGTGTTTATTATGATAGGTCAGGGACAGAGAGCTACTTCGACAGATGTTTCATACCGTAACCATGGAACCATGATTTGAAGTATCTAATTATACAGTTATGGATGTCGTGAACGTCGTTTAAAACCGAGCCAACATTGCTACTGTCGTGCTATTTTGAACGGAGCTGATGAATCAGCTGCACGGATCAAGACTACGCATGACAACGCAGTAGTCTTTATGCTTGTCCAATCATTTCCGTCTACCAGACGAGTTCAAACAAAGAGGAAATTACTTCGTGTATTCGTCTAGAGGTGAGCGTAATTGACCATCAGCTATGGTTACGAACCCATGTATTCGTAGTCAACATAAACTACTGACTCAGGTTACACCGTTTGTACACCCATTCTAACGGGGCGTCATCAAGTCATATTTAATTGCGTTACCGCTCTTGTTTATAATTTCAAAAGGGGTGTAGTTTAAACCATAGAATTCCATGGACCATTTGGACAGAGATAACGGAATGGTCAGAATTTATTTATGTGATCAGCTTATCAGGATTTATAACTTAATTCCGTTGTAGAGTTTCAGTTTAGACTTCCAAACGTCTACCGTAAGCGTCAACTTGAAACAATGGCTTAATGGTGAAAACAACATGATTTTTCATTTTTGATTATTTCCATTTTGATGGAGTTTCAGGTAGTATAATTGCTTAAGTGTTCGGAGCTCTATAGATGAATCATATCTAGACGAGTATTAGACGGGCTGTCCACCTAAAAATGAGTTATCCACTTTTTACTCAATACCTACACAACTACAACCCTCGTAATTTGCTGACAACGGGCATTTCATAAAGGGCAGCTCGAGATTGTAAATGTTGTCCTGAGGCCGCATTCAGCATCTGGTTGGACGAATTTGTTGTAGTATTTTTAATTGTCTTATCATACCATTTTACACGTTTGTGACAAGTTAGTCAGCCATTTTTATGTATTCACTACTCTCCGTCAATAAATAGATTACAGCCAACAAGCTGACCTTGTCACTGCCATGATAACTAGCGATGAATGTTGTTTTTGGAGTTAATCCGGATAGACCTGTTTATTTTTTACGTTTGGTGTTTATCCAGAGTAATGATTTTTGCACGAATGTGTTTGTTTTAGAATAGCTATTTTAACGTAGCTGATCAACATCTTAGTGAAATTATTTTGACAGACAATCATAGTGCAACAGAAGTAAAACGCAGCTCAAGGGAAACATATGTTGGGATGAGTTCGAAATTTACATTGTAAATTCTCCAGTGTAGTATTCTTTTGATGTTATTTTGTTACCAGCCCGGAAAAGTGAATCAGACTTCAACACTCCATCTTTCAATATACGCCAAAAAGAAGGACAAAGTAATGAGAAGTAACTTCCAAGTCTTATAAATGAAGTTGGCTTAAGCAATGTACATTCAGATGACAACGTTATTCGGGTTCATACTGTGTTTTGGGACAATTCCTGTAAATGCTATTGATATAAGCATGGACGGACGGACTAAGGTGAATGGCAAAAACATTCTTGAATAAAATATTTTCATGTAGTTGCCAATTCTCTGAAATCGTTAGCCAACAAAGAAGGAACCTTTCAGGGAATAACAACTTAAGAAGTTTTAGTTTACAATTAATTTGCAATTGAAGGTAGACGACGGAAAACGGATGTTTTAAGGTTTACTAAGTGATTAGATCCTAAAAAACACTATTCTAACTGATCAACTCCATCGGGTGAAAAGATCACCTGTGACTCTGCCAGTCAACTCAATGTAGCATAGATTAACGTTGAAAAACTTAAGGTTTGTGCATGTGTGTTTGTTATTTTTGTAGGAACAGTTCCTAAAAATGGAAATATCTATTTATTTAAATTTGGTTTGTATATTATATCTAAGGTAAGTCAACAACGGAGTTGCACTGAATGTGATTTTTGAAAAGTCGAGCTTGCCTTACACATGACTATATAAACATTAGTTGAAATCTGTTAAACTTATGTCAGTCAAAATGAGTGATACCGTTTACGTTCTGTGCCTTATGTGAGTTTTTTGTTGCATTATGTCTACTTGCCTATAACCTCTTCAGCAATCCAGTGGTGGATGTGATACGTTGGGCGTGCCAAATAGGTAGTCGTATTGATAATTTTGATTGACTGTAATTTAATGATAAACATCATATGGTTTATACAGATATTTAACTGCTGAGGTACTCACAAACTCATTGTTTGTATTCTGACTAGTGATACAATAAATTATTATTTTACAGTACCATTAGTTAGTTGAGTGTGAAGTATGAATTATGTTGCATTACACAAACGTTCGTAACTGCCCGTCTAAGTCATGGGGAGAATAAAAAGGGGATGAAACTTGTTTAGTCTATTTGACAAACATACTGCGAAAAATGTGGTGCAGTTTTCCGTTTGGAAATAGTTGAATATTTATTCATCCTGGAAAGACTTTGTTTCGTTTTTTTAAAACTAGTACGCAGTTGCTTGTCTCAGCATCCCGTTCGTTCTGTTGCAAGTCAGAGGAGGCCTAGTGTTCTAGCAAACCTCCTGAACACAAGGATTTATTTTGCGTAACCGGAAGTTATGCCGTTCATTGCTTGATTCGAAGCCCCTTCTAGTGTCAGTTTGGTGGGCGGTTTTGTTCACACGAGACGGAGTTAGGCCTATTAGATTAACAGCACTTGGGCCTGAGAACGACATGTCGTTATGTTGTCCGAATTCTGCTGAGTGATGTACACGTATTGTCTAACATTACGACGACCACAATATGCTTGACTTAACTAAACAACTGAATGTACGAGGTGGTCATGCATAAAATGTCACAATTTTCTTAATGGTGAACCGCGGATGGAGTTCAGGGAAATGCATACTTCACTGCGCCTCGAAACGTACGATGTTCACTACAATGTGAACATTCCAGAAAGTAGGCAGCTATTGTGTCACTCTTAACCCATGTCAATAAAAACCTCTTTCAAGTTTACTAGAGGTGGAACGGTTGAGTCTCTACTGACAACGTTTAGTACATACGTTTCCCGTTGAAACCCCTTTGATCTACAGCCATTCTACTTTACTGTTCCTGACAATGGTTTGGTAACCATTTGTAACACAACGGTCAGAAACGTTCTTACTGACTAGGTGTTCACCGAACCTGGAAATCATTTTCATGTTCATTACGCTGTGATTAGTCCACTGGTTACTCACAGGAAGCATGCCTGACGGCTGCATTATTGCTGTCACGATAGGTTGTAGTCAAAAACTGAAAAAATTCTGAGGAATTGCTATGATAAATAAAACTAAAGACTTCGTGGTCGTTTACTCATATGAAACTATTGTCTAGTGAAAGAAGCAGATGACTATACATGACTAGCTGTATCTTTAAATCGACCAAAGGATACCTTCCGTTTCGGTATGTTGTTGCAATTGACAAACGCAGCAATGAATACTGAAGTAATCTAAATTTTGGTAGACACAAAAGATCAATTCAGAAGTGATAACGGGTGAAAACGTCACTAAAACCACCCCAATTCGACTAGATTGCAAACTTTGACTAACGACCTAAAAGGTGTTGTTTGGTCTTATTTTAAAATTGAGTACTATGGAGTCCTCACAACAAAAATGGTGTCACTCAAAACGTGCAAAGTTGAGTGCTCCGGCCAGTGATGCGACATATACAATAGAACCAAAATTATAAGATGCATTGGTTTTAAAACACATGGCCGGCAATGTCACTGGTTCATTTATGTCTTTCACCAATGCATATTTCCACATCGCATACTGTCTTTAGCTATAAACCTAACTCATAATCCTGTAAGTCAGTGTTTAGAAGGCTCGATAGAAATAATGTCTACTTGTAATTCATTATATGCAATACAACATTGTATAAAGGCAAGATCTCAGAGTGACTAGAGCCAGACTATTATTATTTTGATATAGCTAATTGCCCAAACATGTCTAGGAATTCTCAGTTCAATTTTATTTTGTGGCTTGTTATTGGTAACTTTTAGACCGATTGGTACGTTCAAATTTTAAATCGTTTTATCGAAGGAAAAATACAAACAGTTCATTTGATCATGGTCTTAGGTCAAAACGGATGGACTTATTTAACACAGCCCGTTGCTTTTCCCATAACTGGTTGTGGCTGTCTGGATTGGTCTGGTAAATAGCGCAACTATAGATCATAAAGTGAATGATAACTCGTGGTTGTTAGTGTATGTCATGAAACCATCTGGTTGATCAGAGTGGACACAAACTAATTGAGTTTACCAGTTTGCAGTGTCTGCATTCAAAAAGACACTGAAGTTGTGCTGTTGCAAGTGTTTCACAATGTTCACCTACAAAAGCATGATAACACACTTGTGCCATGTAACCTACTAGGTCAAAGGTGACATGAATGTTGTCAGACTGCCCGGATCAAGCCATGAGCATTCGGTTCAAGATTTAGACTCATACCAGTCCAAACGTTGGTGAGTGGTAGTCGGCGGTGCAAGCATCGAATGGTTTAACGTATCAGATGGGGTACTTTGTGAACAAAAGCATCACAACTGTAAGGTAGTGAGCAATAACCGGATCATTAGCCAGAGTGTAGTCCGCCACACCAGTAGCACCAGCGATCGGACTGTGTGCCCTTGTGTACGTCACAGCTGCTGTCAAATTGGACTGTTCATTCAAAGTTTCACAAATCCTGACTTGCCTTCAGTGAAACGAAAGTTTGGACCGTTAGCTATCAAGAGAAATGTCTGCGCTTGCTCTCTATACACCCCTACCGAAGTCAAGTGGTAAACCAACAGTGGACATGCTAATCACTACCAGATAATACGCAGCGGGATACGGCTTGCGACGTTAATCACAAGGGTAGCCCGCGTGAACGTGGATTAAGCAAGACATCTTAGGATTTAGTGTTTTAAATAAGCACTCAGCAAATCAAAATTAGGGTGTGTCCGTCAGTTCCATAAACGTGGAGAGAATGATTGAGGACAGCTGTTAACAAACCCAGTTAACTAACAGTTCTGACTGTTCTTTGGTAGTGACGTGCTAAAAGCAGCATCGTCTACTCTCTTAGAGAGAAAAGTACTGTTGGTCCCCTAGGCAGAAAGGAACAACAGATGCTCTCGATATCAGTTATCAGTTGCACTTATCCAAACAGTTAGTCTATAGGTGATATGGTCTATTGAACTGAAATCGCGATCTAGGACGAACAAATCGTAAAAGTTTTCAACAATTAAACGTTAGTAATTCATCCCCGACAAGGTAGAGAACATCATGAGGGTTTTTTTGATGAGGGGTATTCTAAGATTTAAAAGCACACACAATTGCCTAAAAGGAGTCATGCTTACTAAGAGCTAGTCGATCATATTCCAACAAATGGCGTCAAAATTATTTTCCCATGTAACACATTTATACGCAGGCAAACGAAAAACTACCCTTAGTCGTTTTATGCACTGAAAAATAATGATCATTTTAGTGTCAACCATCATGAAAATCTTAAAATAAGCGCCCATGTCGTTTATTTTGTGATAGTCTGTAGTCTCCACTGTTAGACATTAAAAAGTAACCAAGTTGGTCAGTAAGGATGTTAGTCTTAACAAGCAGTCAGTAGGGCTGTTAGTAAACCTGCCACAAATTCTCACAAAAAGTGATCGATGGAAAGTTATAGTAAGTACTCAAAACCGCGTCCACCGGGCTTAACACAATTGCAGCCCCATCGATTGACATTTAAATAAACACTTGTTACTCGCTGTAAAGACATATATTAAGAAGCAATAAATTTTTCATCATTTGGTTTTCGAGACAGATGTGGCTAGTTTGTAAAGGATTTCTTTCAAGACAATCTAAAGGAATTACTCAAAAAGGATCACAGTAAAAAACTTTTAAGGCCAGAAAAATGTCAGCTTTCTTCAACCCATTCGAGAAAATTTACGGACCTAATGTTGTCAAGATTTTCGGATTAGATCGTGGTACGTTCCGCTAGCCACACGGGAACTGTCAGAAATGTCAACGGCCTGGGTTATTCCGTGATTTCCCTCAAATCAACACAAACAATGGAGTCATACTATAATTTTGGTTTACTAACCGTTTGTGCTTAACACTGAAGCATAATGTGCTGCGATCGGCCCATGTTAACGCACGTTGCCCATGCTCTTCCTATCCCCATGCCGTATGGTAATAGGTAGCATGCTTAAGACGCGTTTTAATTCACAAGCTGACCTCGGAAGGGATGCACGGAGAGCAGGTGCAAACGTTCAATTGTGTGATTCTCATCAGGTTTTTAGAATTACACAGGGTATGGGTGATTTCTATATGAAAATCAGAACAACTGAAATAACTCATTAAATAGCGCAGATGTATGGCGGATCACAGTCTATTGGAGGAGGGTTTGAGTGTTGGTAACTATATGACAGTGTCACACATGTCTGCCATGAGACGCACGTTCGTCGGTGTCAGGTGTTGCGAATCCATAGTTTTATTTCACTGAAGAAAGGTCAGGCTTTTGGGCCCTTCAGTTGAAGTTTCATCATGTGATATTAGTGTGATCAAACTATTCTACCTCCATTTGAACAGTGATTCGATTAATGCGCGTTGCTTTGCAGTCTAATGGTTTCCCATGATAATTCCTGCATTATATTTGTTTAAGCATCAGCACAGTTGTAGCATAAGCTTGTATCCAACGCTTACACATGTTCATAAGTAGGCATTCTGGGTTGTTATAGACCGACGTGACAGAAATGTTCAATATATTCTTCCCAAATTTTATTTTTAAAAATGGACTGTAAAATTGTATAAGTACAGTAGCATGATTGTCAGTTAGTTTCACTGCCTGAATAGTTATCATAGAGGCAAACTATCATTAATGGTGCTCATGTCGAAATCGGTTTACTGGTTGGAGATACTGTTGGTTGGTGTGTGCTGACAACTACAAAACAACTATAACCTTGAGTTTAGTGCGTGTTTAGTCGTACACAAATGTGTTACGCTTAGGTAAGGAAAGGACAGAATTAGCACGCATTTCAAAGTGATTATTACGAACATACATTCCGATATGGTTTTCTGATTTTTACTATTACGGTCGACCAATTTGAGGGAAATAAATAGTCTCATCATACGCTGCGTGTTAAACATAAACTCAAGAGTCGATTGTTATTCGAGAACATTTTCGTGATTACGAAGGAAATGAATTGATTCAGGATGGGATTCATCAAAAAATGTGTGAAATGACCAATGCCCGCATTTTTACGATCTCACACCACAAATATAGGGAACAGAATGTGTGTAATATATTGTAGCATGCAAGCTGGCTGTCTTTACTCTGATTGTCCGTTACGCCTGCGGACCAACTCTGGGTAATGTGCAGACACCAGAGGACAGCGTTCTTTCGAAATAGGGGTTCCAACAACGGTCCTGCGAAAGGAAACAACAAGAAACAAACTTGAGCCAAAGGCCCAGTAAACCATGCACACGACTTACACAAACGATAACTAAAACGGCGCCGACAACGCAGCAGCACTCTCCGTCGCCAATTCAAATTCAACTAGTGCGCGCCTGCTGGTTTCGGTCGCACATTACAATATTACCCAATTGGACCTGACTGATTTGTACAAGTGATATGTTAAAAGACGAGCTCTCAGTTAGAACAATTTCCTGTTGGTAAATATTACTCAAAACAAGCCCTGTAAACTTTACATTCAGCTTTATTAACAAAGTACAATTTCAGATGAAACAACAATTTGCATGCATACTAACTGCTTACCGGGGCTCAGTTAATTTGCATATAACCAAATGCACACTGAACTTGAACCTATGGTTGTGTTGTGGTGGTCAGAATGCACTAATCAAGTCTATCTCCAACTGTTTGTAGCAAATAGTAGGGGATTAATTTGACAAGTTGAACATCGCTCACAACTGATAGCAGCTGTCGCATTCGTATATAGTTTCTACTTAGTCGTGGCTCCGGTCGTGACTGGGACAAACATAGCAGATAAGCTCTAACAAGAGCGAAAATCGAGTCTAGTATTTCTTTTTCAAATGGGCAGTCTGGGAAAGAAGAACGTACTAATTACTTTAGTACATTAAAGGTCACTTACAAATGATCGCTTTTCTCTTGTACCTGTGGAATTTTAAGTCATCCCCTTTCGGAAATAGGGCCGTATTAAAATTTTGATTTTGATGAAGTTCATCCATAATGCATCTTCTTCCCATGGCCGGGGACTGAACTCCGATCGTACTTTCACGAGGCGAGGTGTCATTGTCTTCAAGCGAAACACAAGCATATTATTTTATGCAAACTGATGTCTATATTTGTTTGTGCATATGAGTCTTATTGTCCGATACTCTCGATAGGAGGAGGAATAATTGTTCCGTTAGCTGCAATCGATAAATCTACCATTGGAAATTCTCTCTAAGTCGAAGTGATTTAAACCATCAACTTTCCAGCTATATTTTCAATATTGGTGGATAGTACGGGGTTTCCGTTTATACAGTGCTTGGTGTATTCACTTGTCCACAATTTCAGTGCGACAAAGCCCATGTGAACCTGCTCTAAGTCCCGCATCTTCAGTTGTGTACCTGACGTCTCAGTGTACCAGACCAAGGGTCATCTATGACTGTAGTTTAGATGCACAGCATTCAGTATTGGTCATGTTGGGCTCCAGCCTGGAACCAAGCTGGGGGCACCAAGAAAAACATATTCAGAAACGAACAGGCAATAATCAGACAGCATGACAACTAACAACCAACATGACTGGACATCAACGACTTTTAAATAGTAACCGATAACGTAACATGAGACCAAACACAAGATGACTTCCCGAGCTCGATACGCACATGCAGAAGATTATTATAGTGATATCCGTCTACTACTGAGGACAACAGATTGATGCATCCTAGAGATTACCTTGCACTTCCAGTTTTGGCTATGTAATCCGATCCACAGGAGCATCTGTGGCTATGCATCTATACATATTTTCCAGCTGGTTCCGAGTTTCCAATCATGTGTCAGGTTTGGGATGTTCAGTGTGGGTTAGTAAGAACGACTAACTAACTTGGTTCACGCTCCACTGTTTGCCAATTGGGCCAAAAGTGACCCTTACTCACTGAACGATACGTCTTGAACTTTTCGAAAATTCTGATGCTGCATACAATATTGACATGAGCACATAAATTTGTTTGATAAGAACGTCAAGGTTGGACTTGATTGTTAAATTCCACTGCAGACGTCGGCTGTTTATAAGTGATTGATTTCGAGGAGGTACAGCGGACACATTATGGTTGTTGTTCATTAAACTAATTTATGATATCTTTCAGTGTATACCAAAGAAACTAACCATAAATATTTAGGAGTTTAAGTTTCCCTAAATATACCATGTTGAACTGGAGTAACTAAGACAGTCTTATCCTAAGATCTTAGTCACATGAGCAGACGGGAAATGATACAACCGGTTCAGTAAACAAATCGTAGATATTGGGACACCCGAGAAAGTAAAGCAGATCCTCTACTGCGTTTACATAAGCAACGTAATGCATGAATCAACATAATAAAATCTATATAATCTCGTGGATGAAGCTGGCAAGATATCAGATTGGTTAACGTTTGATAAAACAGGTAGGGTATTTAAATTTGGAGGAAAGGTAATTTTACTAGACAGATTTAGGATACGGACCACGTTATATGAGGTCGTTATCGACATATACTACGGTCTACATTTTTCATCCGTTTAGTTATGATTCCGTCTATTGTGGATCAGCTTTTGTATTTCATATATACGATTTCCTTCGTGAAATCTACCTCACGCTTGCTACCGTAGACTGAAGTTTGATCAGCAATTGGCTGATTACTCGACCAATCGGGTGGACTGTCCTATTCAACTCTATTGTAGGAGGTTTAGAAATTGTGGGTCGTGACTTAGTTCCTAATCGACTCACCTGCACGAAGCAACGACGCCTGTTGAGGTCATAACATGACCGTACAGGATGGGAGCAAATTTGTTCTCGTTCGACATGGTGGAGTTCAGACACAAGTACCCACACCTGTACGCAAGATATGAGTAGAAACACACGAATATGATAGGTGCCCATCTGATTCAGTTTAACGTTTAGTAGCCTTGTTATGTGATCCGCTGATATAAACGAGATTTGTTGACTAAGCCACTTTCTAATAACGACAGCCTTCTGATTTTTAAGTGGACGTCATGGCCATGGTAGCGACACGCCTACTGTTGTGTAACGATACCGCAATCAATGAATTGGTTTGATACCACCTAGTTTTAATTTGCAAGCCTGTCATAGTTGAGAATTCCGCGACCTCATAGTAGTAATTCGTAAATTTCTTCTTCTGTTAAGATGCTCGACCTTAAGCCACCTCGTTGCCTTTGTGCGTAGCTTATCATGCCGGCATGCAGCCAATCATAGGAAAATTTATAACTGCCCCCATTTATTCTAATCACCGTCCACCAGTCCTAGCCTCGCTCAAGAGACTTCATTAAGCGCCTACGAGTCTCATTACCAGTCCGATTATTTCTGTAACTTCTGGAGGTATTTCCGAATAAATGACCTATGTTGAAGCTGAAACAAATCTCTATCCTAAAGGGACTACGTTAGGGGTAACATTCCAAGTAAACAAACATTTCACAAAAGGATAAATACACAAGTAGTTATCCTCAGCTAACTGGGTCGGATCTGACATGGGAAAAACGCAACTCTCGCCCTCGATACGCCACATGTTCTGTTTGCCTAAGCTTGCCTCCAGCGCCATCGGTCGGCTAAGTGACCTTTGTTGTATGCCAATGACTCTTCGACTAATCAATTTTCACACAAAACTGTACGACACACCGCTTCGCCAGAGTGGATACTGTATCACCTTCAACATATATGGTTTGTCACAAATATAAACACCGCATGCAGGATAACCTTTCCTTGGAATGGACTGCGTTTTTATGTTTGTCTGATAAAGCCGATCTCCTACACCTCAGCTGAACATTGTGGTACTGATATATTTGCGTACTGTTGGTAAATCGGGCTACTTGTTTCCGTTTACTATGCTATCTTGTCCTTCAAAATGCCAGGGAAAACGCTGTCGGTTACGTAAAGCTTGAAATCAGTCGACCGAAGTGACGTCAGTTGATCGAGCAGACCGGCATAAACAGCCACTATTATGAGACGACTCGAACACCTGTGTAACTTTGTATTTATGGGCAGAGCACTAAAAACTTGAAATAACCAGTCATTTTGGCTTACATATATCATTAGCAACGTTGGATGAAGTAAGTTCTTTCACATCGAACCGTTAGCTGTACGATCAGGAAAGCTCAACTCACTGCTTCCAGCTGACTAGATGGAAGGCTGAACATAGACCAGATCACTGCAACATTCACTGTGGCGATATAAAACGCATGCTGCAATTGTTTACTCTTTAACCTTCTCACTCATACTTTTCTATCTAACTTTTAGTACATTTAATCCGAATAGGTTAAAGGGTTTTGTTAACGAAACAATAAATTTACTTGCTCTCCCATCAGGCCAATAGAGTTTCTCTTCCACTTTGTTGGTATACTGTAATCGGACTAGCGAAATGATGACTGAACGTGTGAGTGACATGAACTGTAGGCCGTGTAATCGATTGGTACTGGAATGCAAAAACCGGAGTGATAGATTACTTCGTTTACTTTTAGTGAGTGACTAGTCAACCAATGGATATAACTAGAATCTAACAGAACTATAAGCCTCGGCCGTCAACCTTTCCTGTCATGTCAACTGATACGTCATTTCAACGGACTAGCAGATAACACTTGCGCTTGTTGACTTTCCATTCAATCGAGTGTTTTAAAGGCCTTTGTTCGAACTGAGTTTATTACCCCTTATAACCTGTATACTATACAAATGCTTTGTGGTACCTCAATCATTGGGTCTTAACTTACGTCAGCAGGCAAGTCAGGAGCAACATGAAAATTGATAATCTACAAGATACCGAGCTTTAAGCGAGCCACTACGTTGTCTGTCAGTCAACGATTTCAATAACTTCTACTTACTGAAACATTCGTTATTACATTATGATAATACGATTATCACCATGTTATGCCTAAAACAATTAGATCGTTAAAACACCAATACATTTTTAGTGCTGACAGGATAGGACCATTTCCGTAAATAACCATTAGAGGGTCAAATCACATGTTTCTTTTCTCCAGTATTGTAACACGGCTTTTCCTTCAAAGGAAGCCTAGTTGGAAATAAGAGGTTAGAATTGCTCTATTTTTTTTTAAATTTTCAAAACGGAAAAAACCGGCTGTATAATTTTGCACAGTCTGTTTGCACGACGACGGCATTTAATGCAGGAATCTGTGTTCAGTCGATTTCCTCATGGACTTCTGCTCATACAGTTTTGTGACTTTTGGTCAACCGGAAATGTGTTTGCCAATCCGTGGTTTTGAAGAGTTTCCGTTTCAGCTGATTGCTAACATTGAGTTTATAACGGTTCCTCATTCAATCCATGCTGGTTCACAATTTCGGGCCTCGCGATAATCTAATCAGATAATGATTGGTTTAACTATAGATCTGTTGTCTGTTTACAAAGTTGTTCAACGAGCCCTCCTATAGCTGCACTCATTCGTATCTATTCTTCTTGATGATACACTGATAACTTTCGCAGATCAGTTTGACCTAGATACTGTAATTACAGAGAGTCCAAGTTTACTTAAGAACAATGAGGTCATACTTAAAAGCATAGGAAAAACTACTGCATTGAAAATTTATGACCTGTGGGTTTGTCCGACGAGTCCAGCTCTACAGACTAACCCCACCTGGAAACGGGCATACGGTTCTGCTTCTCTTACTTAAGATATATATATAGCTTACTTTACAGGGATTCAACTACCGCTTGTTACTAAATTCGCGAAGCTGGGAACATTCCCGTACTCAGGTCGGTTTGCTGTAGTAAGTCAATTCTCATTCCATAACAAGTGATTGAGATGAGACTTGGTTTTCAATTACACCTGACATAAACTTCCTTATTAACAGAATTGTAAAACTTCAATCCTGAGGCTGTCACGAGTATAGTTGGCCACATCGGAGGTCCCTAACCGGAGAAAATACAGGATTGTCACTCCTGACTTTAAAAATGTATGACAGCCTTTGAAAAAGTAAAAACACTGATGTAAAAACCATGAAGCTCATAAATATTAGCTGTTAATAACAGTTAGCTAAATTAATTTGGTTCTCACTAATTCACATGTGCCTGAGATGAGCACTAATCCTCATCTACAGAATTTTCTACCGACGTTCAACTGTAACCAACCTTGATTTAAGCAGGTATGAATGCTTAGGGAATGTTTCCTGAAACCTGATTTAGCAAAAGGTTACACAAGCATAAGTATGCACGATCTATCCAGTATCACTTCACATTCGGCTTACTAGTGCCTCCTGTAGTTAACGTTGTCGGGGAAGCAAAACCAGGCCATTCAACTATTGGCATACTGATGAAAATGTATATGGAGTAAAACACTGCACACATGTCAGGTCAAAACGAGTCCCCTACCAAGACAGAGATAGACATGCAATCGGTTCACTTCGCCTACAGTCTTTTAATAAGCGGGGTCTCTAAAAAGAGCACTAATCGATTTTTGGGAGGTGCGTGGACGACTCGAAAAACCTCGGTAGCGTTGACTCTATGTCTGACATTCAACGGGTGTTGCGCGATCAATGGTGTCGGTCTTCGGTTTCTTGCTGTTTGCATGCGCGTTGTGATACTGTGATCTATCAGGTGTTTGGCCCATTTTGGAACATGTCCACCTGTTCGATGATGCAACTGGTTGTCTGTTCTGTGGAGATAAGTGACAGAACATCCGCACCTGAATTAAAGAATGTAGGTCAGTTCATATAAACTGCAAACCGTACATAATTGAACAGAGATTGAACATTCTCGTAGAATCTTCGGACTGACCATTTCGAAAAAGAACAATATATCCGAGACTTTGCTCTTCTTGGAGCTCGTCGTTAGTGCAGAGTTCTGCCAAAGCCAGAAGTTTAACTCTGTCTACGCCCTCGTGTAGAAACCATGTTGACCACTGCGCCGTTGACCCCACATTATTCACGAGGGAAGTATCGTGTGCAAAAGCCTAGCCACATTGATCTGTAAGTACTGCGCAAGCTTCCCTCACTGCTTAACAGAAATCAAAACACCACTCAACAAACCCAATGACTAGTGTGATTTTAGTTTGAGGAGAGATCTCAAACATGGGGTCATTAATCAAAATTAGCAGGGCAGTTATCTTGTCTCACCTCGGGGGGATCAGACAGTCGGAACATGAAATATAGTAGTATCAGCAGATAGGGATCTGAAAGTAGAGAGCTGGTTGTAGCCTTTGTTGTCCCATCACGCCTTGCGTTATTATGTAGTGGTGACTATTTTGGCATTGAAACCATTGCTACGTATGCAGCAGACAATGAACTACTGTTTTTGGTTTGCAAAATGCTCAATTTACCATGGGATTTGTAACGTTATTTATAAGCACGTTTCTTAGTATACAGAATGGATGCTGGCAACTAAAGTCGTTCAAACCGTAGCTGCTCTCAGTGGGCATACTTGTAGGAGTTGTCTAAAGCCTATTTATTTTTTCTGTATTGCCGTGGCATAGAAAAAGTCCTATCAAGATAAACGATTATTGTTCTAGCATAGGATACACCAGTTTAAGTGCTGAAAACTGAAACACCTGCTGCGTCTCGTTCATGTCAATTTTTCATATCTCACTGGCTCAATAACTTTTGTATTGCCCTGTAGATCCATACCACACACACACAGATAAGTGCGAAGTTTTATCGTCCTCATTTTTCGTGAATTAGTTGTAGTTTGCCTTAGCTCAGCTTAAGTTCACAGCCTGGTTGTGATTTGCGCCTGACCGTAAGATTCTCAGTGGATATTTGGTTGCACCAGACGGGAATTCTATGTTCCAGTGCAAACCGTGATAGCTGATATGACATGGGTGTTCAGATCAGCTAGGCGACAATAACTAAGGTCCTGGTTGTAACTGAGATGCTAAACCTACTGATTACTTGCAGGTACCAGGTTTTGCTTTGAGGTCACTGTGACATTTTGTGAACGTCGAATCCGAATGACTACGCTATCGAAGGTAAACAAACCACCTGGCACTGTTTAGTATTTGCGTAAGAAAGCTCGATCCAAACTGGTGCGCAAAAGAACGTCAATCAGTCATGGTCGGTTGGTTTTTATGCGCAACATGGTATAAGTGGATCGGCTAGCCCTACGTAGACACTTATATAGTAACACATGCTGCAAACTGTTTACACGTATTCATCTCTTAACACTTTAGCTACTCTTACCAGCCACACAAAAATGAGGAATAAACACGTTATTCTCTGCATTCATAAATGTTAAAAACGCATGACATCGCTAACTTCCTGTTTCATAGTCTAACAGCACCCTGCAATCATTTTACAGATATAGTCACCTCACACGCTCAAAAAAGTTCGGTGAGGCAGATTCCTTTCCTGCTTTGCGTGAGGTACTTCTCCATGCACTCTCTCCCTGATGGGTGAGTTACGATGCACTTTACATTGTTAGGAAGCCTTTCGATGGAATTGAGCGTTGTGGAAAACGAAACGCGTAGGAATAGTTGGTTTTTTAAATACGACAGTCCATTGAATGTCTCTCCAATAACAGAATGACAGTTCATTGTCACAAAATTGTAAATATAGGGCGTACTGAATGTTCAGACACTTTGTTCGGTTACATCAAATCTGGTATTAACAAGTTAATTTCTTAAACTAAGCTCAGTTGAGAATGCATTCCACCACAGTAGAATCAAAAATGACCTCAATTATGTGCGGATTCGAACCGCAACAGCTTATAATTGTAGCTCACGCTAGTCTATCATAGACCACTTTCTTGACTCACAGTGCAATGGAGAGCACTATTCTTATAGTTGGGGTTTTCTTTTGAGCTTATTTTCATTTAGACTCATAGGTTCAGATATAAAACATGACTTTTTCAACGTCACTATCCGAGCCAGTACAACATCGCAAGAAATTTCAAATGTGAACCGTGCTCTTCAAAGGTAAATTAAGCCAGACTTTAGTTGAGACCTGACCCTTTCAATTATTGCTGCATCTGTTGTTTGGACATGAATTTCACGTCACCGTAGTCTACACTTGAACAGCGAATTCCCTTCTCTTAGAGCCGCCTGCACAATGAGTGAGTTACAGCTAACAGCAAGTCGCCACTAGATTTCCAACTGGAAGTGGACAGCGGTGAATTTAGACTTCAAAATATGCATTGAACCTAGACTGATTTCGAATCGACCAGACCGGTTTGGCCATATTGTGGAAAATAAACATAACACATTTGTTTGAGCGCTTTTGGGCAGTGCCCATTGCAACTGCTCTCGGACTCTAGTTTCATACAATGATAAAGGCAGCTGCGATGGCTGGACGAATTCTTTTTACACAAGTTTATTCGGTTTTACTGAACTTCAAATGTACGGCCCAAATACCGACGGTATATTGGCCAATCTATATCACCTCACTATCTTTGTGCTTCATTTAACTCCGGGAAGAGAAATAAACGCGTTGAATGATTCATTTGAAATGATGATGTTCAGTTCTACTTTGTAAACATTGCGTAAAGACAACGTGTGTGGCGCCTGAGTAACATCAAGAACATCCGTGACTATAGCCACACACACACATAGAAACGGGATTTTTGCCTGTAGATCACTCTACCGGTATCTACAAGCACTGGACCCTATACACTCACACAATGAAAACACTGTTTAACATTTGCCCAGTTTACCTGTGTATATACAAGTTTGTGGACTTAGGCTTAACGATAGATGATGAAACGGTAACATATGACGATATGACGAACATCACAATATTAAAAGGGATTCTTAATACCAAATCACACTAATGAACCTATATAAAAGTCTCGACAATTTGTACTGACACACAGCTTGATGACTGAACGCTTTGGTGAGAGGAATCAACGTGCGATTGAAACTAT
The DNA here is from genome assembly GCA_014338405.1 of Paragonimus skrjabini miyazakii. Classification (NCBI taxonomy): domain Eukaryota; kingdom Metazoa; phylum Platyhelminthes; class Trematoda; order Plagiorchiida; family Troglotrematidae; genus Paragonimus; species Paragonimus skrjabini miyazakii. Next base: position 106,308 of record JTDE01000028.1, read on the forward strand.
TTGTAATACATACACACATGATCTTCACTTTAAAAAGAAACTGCTTTGTGCCATTTAATCTAATCTGATTCGTTCCAAGCAGTATAGTCTTGAAACTTTAAAATCATTCAGATTGATGGTTGTTATGCCGATTAGGGAGGATAGTGCGTTAATTAACAAAACATTTCATGTGAAGATGAAGATATTTACTCCATTTAAAGTTATGTAAGTTGGATAGTAGTACATAGATATACGAGTATATTTGACATCGTTAGTAAGATGAGGGTTGTTGCACGTATTCTTCTTTGTGTTAAAGCCTCTAGGTTTGATAGAAACACGTTGGAGGAACGACTTTGAAATCGATCAAGCACAAAATACAACACGCCTGAGTATTTTTAAGACGGTATTGAGTTATGCTTTCGCATGCTTAAGCCATTCCAACAACAGCTGAAATCATTTGGCTTGTTGCAAACTTGGCTGACTTTTATCTAAAAATCACCCAACATCACAAATTTTGAATTTTGGCTTGATTCGAACCAGCGACAGAAAGAGTATGCTCAGATGCGTCAGGTGCTGTAACAACTGAGTTACACCGCGATGCCAGAAACTCATAAATGTCACAATCTGAGTCAGTTATCTTCTCCATTCGAAAGAGGGTAATCAACTGCTTAGATGGATCAATTATTTCTTACTCATTCAGGTATTTGGTGGGCGAAACTTAAACCCTTGATTTACTTTACTTGTTCAAGCCTTCTTTCATTTGTCTAAGGATGACTGTTACAAATGGTTTAAGTAACCCCAGTTAACTTCATCGATTGTACGTATTTCTACCTTTTGAACCTCGTTACAAAAACGAGTTCATTGCTTCTTTAGAAGCAGGTATTAAGCTTAGATGCAGTCATGTTTTGCTGAGTTTTTTCGACTGTTATACTACAGCCATAATGTCACCACCAGAATGTTGATTACAGCATTGTATTAAAATGGACGAAATTACGCTTGCCAATCCCAGCACCCAGTCATACTATGTAAGTGGCTGCGATGACTCCGTTACTGTAACAACTGGTTCGTGACATAGAGCTACAAGATATATTGAGTTGTTTCGTGTGCGCAAGTTAACGCAAGCTGTAGATCTCCGTTACATCATGGAGGTGTCTAACTCAGTTTGAATCATCTCTCTGTCAACTGTTTTTCTGACTCGTCCTAGTTACTGTTTTCATGCTTGTTGCGTTGTAGATAGCCTGATGATCAAACACAAAAACAAGTCTTGTTGGCTACTTTGTCGTTCTCAATTTGAATCGCAGCCGTCGGATCAGTGGTGATGCTGGTTGTTTAGGATCTGTTGTTAGGCTGACGCTAAACTGCGACAGCAGCGTGGGCGGGACGAATGGAGGGTTACGTCACTAAGTAGACGAAATACCGCAAACGTGGTTCTGAAGTAAGCTAAGAAGAAACAACGTTATCAATCTCATTAATCAAGCAGGACGTTTCAGACAACCAACATCAACAATGACATGAATTCTGTCAATCCTTCAAGTCCAAATCATTTGAGATGAAACGTTTCGCGTTCGTTACGTCACATAGTCCAGTGCAATGCTTCTGAGTGTGGAAGTGAAGACGGACACGAAATAGTGGCATGTCTAGTAGATGCCGAAATTTTTGTACGTCACAGTTCGACTAATTTACTAGGAGCTTCACACAATCCAAACATTTAATCCATAAATTTAGTTGACGTACGCAGTTTTAACATGAACCGTTTGGGTCTTAATTATTGTCAGCCAAACGTTACTACAACGTTCTAGTAGTTGCCTGACTTCAGGTGGACACTTTGTTGGTTCAGTTCGAACGGTAGAAATGTATTTGCTTGATGGAACAAACAAGGGTGCTTCGACTTGAGGAACTTATTTATAATCCAGTCGTCTCAATTGTAAAGCTAACCTGTTGAACATCACCCCGTTGATCTTACGGGCAAGTATTTACAACTGTTTTGAGATGCGTGTCCATGTATGAGCATCACCGTGATATTCTTGGTAACAAGTTGCGACATGGTTCCGGAGAAAGCACCTTGTGATGGAGTACTTTTAACTCCGTGGAATACAATCAGTTCTCTCATAATATGAAAAATGATTGCACATCAAGGACAATCACTTGAAAAAGAAAGAAGTTTCAAGAGCACTTGATATTGCAAAACGATAAGTGTTGCCTAAATTTTTTCATACAAACGGAGTCAGAATAGATTGACTATTGAACACTGTGTCCCCATTAAAGATAAGCTTTCGTATCAATGTTACTCTTATTATGCACGTCCTCACCGGCATGAATTTTATTTAATTTGGTATGCTACTCCGTTAACAATTCCATTAACTTACTTCCACGTCCTTTCTCATGGTCATCTGTGAAGAGAGTGATGCAAAACTTACTGGTAACATGTGCTACCGAACAAAATCAGGAGTACTCTCTCTCTGTCTGTTTGTGTCGTTTAATTGAAAGACACTAAGAATGAGTTCATTTATCGTTGTGGTACTGTAAAGTTTGCGGACACTTACACAATGATTTTGAATGTGCGGAAACCGGTGAATGTTGAATGGGCTTCTGACAAACTTATAATCCAAAAAGCGGAAGTAAGCACTATCAGAATTCTGTTGCTCACCGTCTTGGCCAAAGTTCTGTGCTTTTTAGGATAAATTATAATTCAGTTTGTAGAATTGAGATCGAATATACGGTATGTTAACTGACCGTTACGTTCTTCGTTGTTTTGACTATGAGGAAAACGTGAACTGATTTCACTTACAATGACCAAAGCAGAATAAAAACAAGAATATGACGAAACTTCGTTTGTTTACAGCAATCAAATATGTGTAACTGTTTCCCTGTTGTAACGGCTTTCACTAACCTGTCCGACGGTATCCTACATAGCTTCAGTAAACTATTAGCAGCCCTTCCTATCAAATCAGACCGCTTCAGAGTATGCAGTTATTAGGGTCAATATCAACGTTAGCTTTTTTTGCTAAACTTAAACATACGCTTCTTGTTTTCTCAGGGATTGGAGTTGTCTAACTACCTGTCTTTCTCAGTAAACAATTAAAAAGATGTAGAAAAACAGTGTACTTCATCATTGGCCGGCCTCAGGCCAGTTTTTACAGCAAACAATATGTCATTCATTGTGGTCAACTCTTTCCATTGTCTTATTGATTTAAGTTAATAGAAATCGTGACTTTGCAGATAGGCTGTAAGTCCGATAAACACGAACTGAACTCTACTCCACGATTGCACGATGCACTTTATTGTCTCCTTCACTTACAATACGCCCCACTAACAATTTTCACATTCTGTTTTGGATGATCAGATTATCTCTTCGTCAATCGGTGTAAATACTGTTACAACCTGTGGTGATTTACATCCGAAAAGTATGATTGAGTGCATAACACTTATTTCGCACGGGAAACCGTTGCCATTGGAGAGAATCATTTTTTGACCTTGCAAAACTTGTCGAAGATTGAGGCCTGCTAACCGGTCCAGAAAATTGGTGATGGATATTCAAGGGTCTTTCAAATGGCAATAAGGCACAAACAAAGGTTATGTGTTAGCAACTTGAAAATATCTAGGATTTTCAAATTTTCGAATCATCGCTGGGTGTGAGCTCCCAATGACTATGCCTCTATGGAGCGAGATATTTACCTGAATCTTAAGAGTGTCGATCTTACTTGCTTCTAATTTATTCGTCTCATCGATCCGGCGGAGCCGTGTCTTATAACTAGGAACTGTTACATCATCGTTGAAGACGTTCTTTGAGATATATTCACTCAAAGTGGTTTGCAAACGTTTAGCATACTGGACAATAATTTGTTAACCACAGATCTAAAGCATTATCATAAGGGTGTCGGTGCTTAATTTGGATGAATCCAACGTTACACATTCTGACATCACTAGAGCTTACTTGTGGAAGTTTATACCCCGGCGACGTGACAGAAGTGAGCAGCTTTGCTCTTAAGCACAGTTTCGTGCAGAAAAGTAACCATTAACTTGCATCATTCAAAGATAGTCCCGTTCGCGTTTCTAAATTTCTGGCCGGATTTGGCTTCGGTGCGTTGTCCAAGCAAATCCTACTCTTGGCTGACGACGTTTTAGTATCGTCCATCCGAAACCATCAGCACCCTTTATGACCCTTTGCTATATGGCCGGAGGCTTATTCTGTCATTTTGAAACCTTCAAGATTTTTCCACGGTAAACTGCCTATCCATCGTAGCCTTGGTTCAACCGTATTCACCCGGTTACAGCAAACAATGTTGTGTTTAGCTTGCCGTGGTTCAAACTGGTCCAGGTTAGCTCTTCACAATAGGGGTGCCGATGTTTGTAGCTCACATACCTACATACATCGCGGTGAACCAATTAGTAACAGTTAATCGGCTTTGACTTGGCAAGGCTTGCACTCGTATTTTATCAGTGAGCGTTCTCATTAAGTGTTGTCCAACATAAACCGGTCACATTGACGTGATGGCTCAAAGTAGATGACACTGATGCTTTATAGCACAAAATGGAGGCCAGACAGAAGGCTGGACCACCATCATTGAAGTGACAGGTCCACCAGCCATGTTGGGTGAACAAACACGCACTGTAGTGCCATTATGGAATAAGCGGTCGCGTTAACGCTTGTTTGTGGACTCATTCCAAATCACAGTGATAAGTAATGTCGTCTCAATGGGTATGGCTGTTGTCACGTGGTACAGGGTGTTGACAGTGAAAGCCATCTTTGTGATGAAGAGGTGCCGAACAGTTTGAATGGTGGTGATATTACAGTGGAACTGAGCTTGCAACCTGGACAAGACCATGGGCTTCAAAAAGCCGATCTAGAGTGAACGTGCGTGAATCGGTCAATAGTGGTTTCATCAAACATTTACAAACAGGGTGGAATCTCAGCAGTTGCCTCTTTTAGCTTTTAACGTAACGCATCAAAACATCTTAAAAGCACCCGGCAACATTCGTTGTCTCCTCAGGAAATCAGCCGGCATTGGAGGCGCCAGATATGCTACTGACTGAGAGAAGCCTAGTTAGTGGGATCACTCACCAACTCAATATCTACCACTCGTACGTTTTAAGTATATTATGTTACAACATAGTAGTATGTGAGAGCAAGTGTGCATCGTTAGTAAGTAATTGGGAAAAGCGGACACTCAATCGATTTCCCTTGTGAGTAATCGGTAATTAAAATACCGCCCAAAAAGTTAATGATTTCTGTTATTTCAACTTGGAGAGAGGTCCTAGTCAAGGGTAAGCGATTGGAGTTAACAGACAGTAACTGTGTCTCCTTTAGAGGCGATCGGGCAACATGATCATTACTCACAAGCGAAAATGGTTGATATGATAATTCGCTCATGCCTAGTGTGAAGTCAGTGACGCAATGGTCAACAGGTTTGCCTCGAGAAAAGCGTGGCCGGAGTTCTAGCCGCGGCAGTGGCGAGGATATGCACTACTGAAGAGCTCTAATCAAAGAGGAAAACTCGGGTTTAGTGTTTTTTTTCGAAAGGGACTGACTGGAAAGTCTATAGGAATGCGACAGCTGCGATTAGTTGCGGGTGATATTCAATCTATATGAAAACCAAAATCCCCTACTACTAATCAGTAATCGTCATGTTTCTCGACTATAAAAGTACGTTCGATTCGGTGGATCAATCCACACATTTGGAGTCACCTATAGGCAGGGGTGTACCGACCAGGTACGTGAACATACTGCCAGCGCTTTATCTGACAGTTTCAGCACCATAAGTGGCGTAAGTCAAGGCTGTCCTCTTCCACCATTTTTGTTCAATCTTCTCATAGACGACTAATGGAGGATTATCTCCAATAATCACAAGATGCCGGCGCAAACCACCTACCTGGTGGAAGATTGACTGATCCTGATTGTGCTGACGACAAGGTGTTGCTGGTTGACAGCTTTCAAGCAGCCCAAACAACGCTAAACATTATTCCGCGTTCTGCTAGGTACTTTGAAAATACGCTTTGCCGCCTCAAAATGTGAAGTGTTTCTGCAAGATTACCGTTATTACGTACATTTATTGTTAGATATTGAAGCTATGCAGGTTGTTGACCGGTTTGTATACCTGGAAAGCTGCATCATCGGCGGTGGCGGAGGTTTAGAGAATGAAATGGAGACGCGTATATCCAAGACTAAGGTGATGTTCGCTAATTTGATACACCTATGGCAACAGAGAGGTATTTCTCTGAAGGTTATGGGTCGCGCATATAAGACAACAGTGAGGGCTGTATTACTTTACGGCAGCGAAACCTGCCGCTCAGAGCAGAGGACGTGAACCGTCTTCAGGTATTTGACGACCGATGTGTGTGTTCAGTCGTTCGTATCGGGTGGCACCAGCGAGTAAACAATGAGGAGGTTAGGAAGCGGGTGTTTGGCATTGATTGTCAAACGACTTTTTTTTATTCAGTCACTACATTTGCACGCAATTAGACGGCTAGGCCCTGTGGTAAGGATACCAGCTAGTCGTTTGCCGCACCGAGCACTGTTTGCCGACGCTGCGGTCGACTGGTGTAAGGTGCGAGGTGGCAGATGATGACCTGGCGTGGAGAAATGAAATTGTTCACAAAGGGGTTGATCGCTGTAGATCGGGTTTGTCTCTCGGGCTTCGGCCCTCGCGACTCAGAGAGTCGGTGGCTTGAGACGTTAGGTAAGTTGACGGTTAACCAAGCTCATTGGCGTGAATGTTGTGGTTGTTTATCCGAGTTGTTTACGATCTGAGTGCACTTAATGATGCGGTACAATGAAAGCCATAAGGAAGCTGTTTTGCTGATACCTTATTTTCACTTACAGCTTGGTTGTTTGTTTGCAAGGTGTAGGCGCCTTGATGTTGTATGTTTGAATATGGACGTAGCTGTCGCTTTGTTAGTAATTAGATCCCGTCCCCTTTCCCTCCATTTTTTCTCTTCCCTCTTCCTTTACAGTGTGTTTTATCCTACCTCTTGATTGTGTGGCAGTTAGGCATCAGTGTAAATCACTGATGTATTGCTGTTTGGGGTTAAGTTAATTATAAGGATGACGATGGTGCGTAAAGGAAAATCTGCTGACGATGATGATTATAAAGCGGTTACCGCTTTTGGGCGTAGTGTTTCTGTCGCTGATTCGAATCCAGCCAAAGTCCTGATTTTCGCAGTCGGGTTTCATCTTAACTATCAAACTCTACTACTCTAATCCAGTAATACTGCGCCCAAAATACGCGTGACCAGTAGAGAAAATTCAAAGAAAAACCAGTAACATAAAACGCACTGGTTGATAGCAAGTTTATGTTTGATGGACTGTGTGAGGGCTAAAAGTTAGAAAGAGTGAACGTTAACTGTGGACTGTGAAACCGTCCCGAAATTTGTCCGAACACCACATTAGTAATAAGTGCTTCACAGTTACCAATCACTCATTTGCTACGAGATGAAAAATGGACCACGAAAAGGTTTTAATGATTGCGCAAATATTTAGAACTACATGAGAATTTTTGTTACACGGAGACACGTCATTGCGGATGCTAAATGTGTTGTAAGTAGAATCGACGATTATCTCTGTGGATATGGTAGACAGACCTGGATCAGTCTAGGTGACATGCATAATGGACTAGATGGTTTGACTGCCTAAAGTGTCTAGAGATCTTTGTCATATGTCTGCTGTCTAAATTCCATCAGTTATATCTTAAATACCCAATCGTAGAACCGTTCTGCCTTACTGGTTGTATTGATTCCCCTTCTGTCTGCACCTCTGTGTGTACAACCACACAATCGTCTTATTTCACTCGATCATCGTTTGTAGTGTGGCTTTGAACCCAACGAACCTAGGAATCACTGTGACTAATATCCACTCGGATGAGTACAGTTCAATTGTATATGAAGAAGGTGTTGATCAGGTAGGCACTGGGTTGATTTTATTAACTATATCCACACGATATACTTCAAGGTAATGGGGTCGTACCGAAACAGCTTGATTGCCATATAAAACAGTACTATTGGACACTTGACGTGTTATTTTAATGCGATGGAGTTGTTTCCATTTTCAGAATAAATTAGTGAGACCAACTCTGTGTTATCGGTAATCACAAGTATTGTCACTCTGCAGTATGCGATGTTTATCAACGTCCGGCAATGACGAAATGTTCAACATGCGGAATTTGATAGCGAAACCCTCTAAATGAATTTAGTTGGGTTGAAAAACAGCCAATTATTATGTTCGCTGCTGGTTAAACTAAACGCGAAGGCTGGATCCAGCCACTTCATTCCGTGAAGGTTTGATCAATGTTGCCTGAATCACTCACGGAACAATATGATATCCGTCTTAAACAAACGTCCGCAATTAAGCACACGATTTTAGACTTCAGTCGTAAAATCTTTAACTGCAGACGACAGGCTGAGTACAAAAATTTGCACTACCTTCTAAAGATGCTCTCATGTGCGCGGGAACGGGAGTTGAAGTCCCAGTTTGTGTGAGTATTTCTCATAAACTTTGCTCAACGAAAAATTCGAGATTTACGTTGCTCAAATGAAAACTTAATCAATTTTCTCATACCAGTGAATTTATTAAAACAGAGAAACCTGCTGCAGTTCGTTGTAAAATTTTGACAGATTAATTTTAATTTTAAAGTCACATATTTAAATTTTAAGCATGACTAGTTTGGTATCTCCGTGGTTTGATCTGCATACCCCCAAGTATCTTTGATATCCCTGGTTTGGGGGCTGATCTACATTTCTGGTGTCGAAGTGGACCAGTGGAACAACTGAGCGAGACGTAAAAGAGACCATCGTGTACCTGTGGTTCATCAGTTTTGAACCTTAGCATATCTTACTGCATTTGTCGAACGTTTCATATTTTCTGTATTGAATCTGCGGCAAATGTTAAACTTCCCACACCTAACCAAGGATTTTCTTTTATCTTACATGATACCGGCATTTTACTGTCATTTATTAATCCAGCGGATGTTCAGATTGATTTACACTTAAAGTGGATTTCCGTACATTTCGCGACAACCTTTCAAATGAATAGACTAGTTTTTCGGTTGATTGACGATTGACTTTGTTTTCGCTATAGACACATCAGGTTAGTTAGTCAGTTGGAATAAAAGTATCGGCTAGACGAGACGTTTATTCCAGTCAGGAGTCGCCAGTAGTGCATACCTGTTCCACAGCCAGGATTCGTAATAAGGTTCGCATTGCATTGAGGCAACTGTGTTGACGGCTGTGTCATGAACTTTAAACTAGCCGCTGACGTTTTCAATAAATATATTCGATGATTCTTCCTTTCAGCTTCCCAAAGTCGATCGATTTTCAAACGATCCACTCTGACTAGAATAAATGACTTCGTTTGTGTGCTGGTGTTAAATGTCCCTCTCTATTGTGTTCAACATCTTAAACGTTATTTTAAAACCTGTCTTTAAGAATTTCACCAGCGACCTGTTATTTACAGGATCGCCTGATTTTGCATGTTCTGTCAGCCTTGAATATAATCCCCTTTGCACATAATTCACGTAGTCTGAATTACTCATTCATACACTAACGGCCTTGGGAATAGCTACATGATGTCGCGAGTAGAGCCGCCGTGCGCCGCATAGATTATGAGGAATACACTATAAACAAGATGCAGCGAAATATTGATGGGGAAGTTAAAAACCGTACACACATATATAACTAGTAAGTATTGGATAAAATAATCTAGTCTGCAACATTGTTGATGGAGGTCTGCTGTTTGTCATGTCATACTATCAACTCGAATAGCGTTTACACCCAGCGATTGGGCAATCACGAAGTCTTCACTTTGGTAGATTACACCTGATGACTTCACTAAACGGAACTGTCGTGGACTACGTAGTTCATGACCACATTTACATTTGGCTACCAGACGCTTTTCCAATGTGTCAGATGGTAACGCCAGCACGTGCTTTGGTCATTCTCGTTGATATCTCCTTAGCCATGTTACAAGTTGTTAGGGGCTGGCGCTGCCTAATTAGATGAAACTCTCAACGGTCTCAAACAGGTTACCCACAACAAAGAAGGCTGGATTAGAAACGCTTTATACATGAAATAGCAGTTTGCACTTTATAGTCACGAGATTAATTACATGTCGGTAGTCTACTTTGTTCAGCGTAACCTACCTGTCCCCTCCAAACTAGTTGGGATGAATACTATCGTCCGTAGGTCACACGTCAGTCGGCTTAGTATTGTGGACAAACTCTACGGTAACGTCTTAGGACTCTTCATGTTTGCCTTCAAAAATGTCGTCCACTAATAAAGTTGATTAGGAGGAACAAGATTGGATAATCCTATTTACAACCAGTCAAAGTGATAACTACCAGAGGCGGTTGTCCATAAACCTTCCTACAAGTCGGAGAACGAACACTCTAGTGGTTGTAGCAGATTCCTGTATCTCATCCTGACTCCCCTCTGAAACACACAGTTCCACAGAACAATAGGTTCAACCCAGTCTAAGACAGGCTTTTTGTTTAGAAATGCTATGAGAGTGGGTAAATATATGGTCCAGGCGTCCATGGCCGAGTCAGAATCTCTTCTGTTCTTCGAAAACCTAGCTTTTTCTCGGTTTTATGGGACGAGGCAATCTAAACTCACAAAGCAATTTGGACGTGGTGGAAACACGACTGATGCTTGTATGATTGTTATCTAAATTGCGAGTGTCCTTTAAGAAAACGGAAATAATTGTTGGTAGTCATAAATTAAGAAGTACTTCCATGATTTACCGAAACTTCTGAAAGAGCGTTACCGGCTTTGCTAACAAACTTCCGCTAACGCCTTTAGGTTTATTAGGTTTATGTGTGGGGGATTGGACATGGAACAACGATGCGTTTCAATGCTTGAAGCTCTACAGCCGCTTATGGTTTCGGGGCAACAACTGATCATTCAGGTCTCATAATTTATTCAATGCAGTTCAGACCGGCCGAGCAGTTTCTCAAAATGCTCCGCCCACTTGTGAAGCCGTTATGGCTGATAACTGAATTATTCTTTCGGGTTATGGTTTACTTAAAAATGGGTCAACAACCAATAAAATCATGAACTACACTATTCTCAAACGGAAGGGTTTGTGTCATCTCATTCGACTGATCGAAAAAATGACATTCATTGTTTTGTTCAGAGTTTCAATCAGTCTTCAACTGACTGCTCGCCGGCCTTTATGGTACTTAGAACCAATAGGGGTTGAACAACGGGAAGTTAAAGGGTTCAGTCAAGCAGTAAAAATGCAATTCACCTGTCATTATATAACTTCAGCACAACACACGATTTTACAACAAATTGTAAATGTCGCTGAGTCTTTTAGTGAGTGTTGGTCAAGTTTTGGCGCCTGAACATATCCGTGCAATCGCCTTGTCACTACTGTTTCGTAGGTGATTATTGCGGCCCCGTTGTTAGCATGCAATCTGGCTGTCCCATGCTTAAGAGTATATGGCCTTTGGATATCCGGTGGAACAAAGCAAGCACGAACAGCAGTATGGTTAGGGGCTAGGTGGTTACTTCAGGGTACACAACAGTCTTTGATCTGTGAGTGACTGACACATGATCAGACTGTGTTCACGACATTGTTACGTACAGCGAGTCTCATGTGGTGCTTTGCTTCTCATGCTAAACCGTAGTATTCGGTATAAAGTGATCTTGAGATGAACATAATCAAATCCTTCTCCCAAAATTGCTGGCGGGTCTTGTTCAGTTTACAAACATACCATCCATACATTTTGCTTGTGAAGCAAGAGGGCCAACATGAATGTTGAATTCATTTATCATTGTTGTTTTTTACTATTTTACCGCGCTAATAGATAACGTGATACAGTGTGAAAAAATGGCATGAACTGACACTTCCACGGAGTCAACATGAGCGTACGTGCGTGGTAGCCTTATGTAGAAGCAGTATTTACTAGGCTGAAAGACAGTAAATGAAATCCCATTGATTCATTTGAAATATTATATAGTTCCGATCGTGATCTTTCGGGAGAATAAAGGCAGCTAGAAGCAAAATATATGCTTCAAACATTTCGATGTAAGCAGCCATTAGTTGACCGCCGTTATGATTTTGCGTGATGAAATAATGATAGATCGTATCCTTGACAGGTATAATCATATCATTCCTTTATACGGCTGCGGAGAAAATTGTGCTACGCAGTGCGTTGATTTGTTCACTTCGGACAATCTCATGTGTAGTTCAGTCAAAAACTGTGACTGCATTCATTATCCCTTACGAAGCGAACACTGTGTATCAAGTCTCTGCACAAATTATCAATGTCATGATGTTCTGATAGACAAAGTGAGGGTCGATGACCCTAATTAGTTTAGTTCTGTTTTTTTTCTTTTCTTCATGGGTGTTGGTTTCTAGATGTTTAAGTTCCAAAATCGTCTAGGACAAACTACGAATGACCGCACACTTACTTCGCGTATTGAAGGATTCTTCATTTAGGTGATTATTGTGCCATACAACTTATCCTTCTGCAGGATCATGGTCGAGACCGTATAATGTTTTATTAATGCTTTACTAATGGGGTTTCATTCAGTCTTTTTCAGTTCGTTAACTGCTATTTTCACATTGCTCAATCACCCACGTAAGCAGACTGTCATGCAACTTCGACCTAACCATCCTCATGGTATACGGCTAAAATGAACAAGAAATCATACAAGTGAAGATAGTATTAAAATTAATTGGCGTAAGGTGCAAATAGAGAAAGACTGATAAAGGGTTGATAATTGCCTAGGGTCTATGGACGTTAACTCTAGAGGGGAGTCGTGGCATCGTCTGAATCCACTACTCTATGGACTACTGAAAATCTACTATAACTCAATTTGACAAATAAACATATGAATAAAACACTTACTACCAGATTATATAATTCCTTATTTCATCTGGCAGGTGAACAACTGTAGGCAGGTTTTTAACTGACTCCAGTTATTCCAACTGCCATCTGTCAATCCTCGCCCTGATCACATCAACGGTCCAGTTGTCCTCGCGAAGCGTGGGCTTTTCCCGAATAAATGCCCAATGTGAAAATGAGCCAAATGAGTATTAGTCACTCATGATTTCATTCTTGTCTCGTGTATACGTGTGTGCACTTGCATCTCAACTCCACCTTGCCAAATGGGAACACATTTTCCTCCATCCTGTTATGTCATGTCATGACCTCAACAAGAGTCGTCCCCTCGTGAAGGTGAGTCGATTAGTGACTTAGTCACGGCCCACAATTTCCAAATCAATGAAACTCCTACAGCAGAATTGAATGGGACATTCCACCCAACTGGTCGAATAACCAGTCAATTGCTGATCAGGCATCAATCTACGATAGAAAACGTGAGGCAGATTCGATGGACGAACTCGTATGTTTGAGATGCGAGTGCTTATCCACGGTAAACAGAATCGTAACTAAATGAAAAGCGGTGTAAAATCGAATACCAATGTCCTAGAGACGCTGTATGCAACAGACCACAAGGGGTTCATGTAATATAGATCGACAGTTGCGAATAACCACGTTTCTGATTTTTTTTACTGTTCTCTGAACTTAACAAGATAATGTTTTCCTGAAAGTTTTCATTTTCTTGGGAAATGTACGTAAATTTAAGGTGTGTAATCCTAATTTTCACTTGACTCTCTTGTACGCTGTTGAAATGAATCGTGATTGATACTCGGTATAAATAGTTTTCATCGTTCAACATTGACGGTTAGTTAACAAATCCAGTTAACTGATAAGGATAACTGTGACGAAGCATGACAGGTTAATTATGAAAATTGAACCAAGTAGTTCTCTGCATACATTTTAACACAGTTGCGTGTGTCATTAGCACAAACTTTTTGATAACCAAGCAGTTCTAAATACCATCGTGATGGAAAAATGACAATCTTTGGTAAGTGAACACAATTGTTGGTCTACCGTATCCACGGAAACCTATGGTTTAGAAAAGATAGATTCTGAACGTATACCACTGAATGAAGTGCACCTTATCCGCAATGCCTGAGTAAAACGCCAGAAGTGTGGTTTAACGCAACTCATGATAATCCTGGTTTCTGAGTCAAGGTTGCTTGGAGGACCGGGGGTCAACAGAGCCGAAAGTGGCAAGCTTCAGCGCAAATAAATTATGGTGGGTAATTACAATTTTAAACTATGTAGACAGATGCATCCTGTTTCTTAGTTTCATACACCTATTGGTTTTACTGGATGTGTCTTCTCTCTGGATATCCAGAATTCGGTTAAGCTTCGACTAGTTGGTCTTCCTTACGTTCAGTGATCATAGCACTACTGTTTGTTCACTAAATATGACTTGAGCCGCAGTAGCGGTTGATACAGTCGATGTGATCACATATCGTGTAGTGTGTAACAAAGCAGTACAGCTCTTGAAGTGTAGCTCAGGGTGAACTTTTTGCTGGTTACCCGTGATAACTTCGTTTGTTAGTTGTGAATGAGATCAGAAATTCATTAAGTTGAAAGGTAGTTGTGAGCAAACTACGTTACTTGGCTGAAACTGGTAAACAGCAAGTACTTCTTGCGTAAGTGATTGTTGTCTTAGTTGAAGATTTCAAAGTTTACTTTTCAATACATAAGACATTATTAATTCGTTAACGCTCAGACCGGCTCAAATGTATAGGAATAAAAGATAATTATTTTTTTACAATTTATAAGTAATCTTTACTTTTAGCCGACTACCGCTAATTGGTTTTTATCATTCCATCAACTGACTTCGGAAATTGCTTAAACCTGAGAAATACTCCAAACAATGCTGCATACTGATATAACCAAAATGTGTGAATAATTATCATTCTGTAATTAATATCAAAAGAATGAGCGAAGACCGGCCCGAAAGGATGCCCTGTAGCTACTCCATCAATTTATCGACAATAGCCATTCTGCAAATGGAGATCGGCGCCCACAGCACATAGTTACAGAAGGGTTTGAGTAGATCCATAATAGTGAGCACATCAAAACATTCCGTTTTGCATAGTTCGCGTAAACATTCAGTCTATTTTTGCAGTGGAACATATCTGAACGTTCACTTCAGACAAAAAATGGTACACTTGACTGACTCTGTAATCGGGTCATTTTTATGTAATACTTCTATTTCAATAACACTAGGGCTTGTACAGGCCACAGAGATAGATCGTGTTGCAAAGTGTTTCTCATTAGAAAGCCGGTTCTGTCGGTAATCCGGGGTTACATATTTTCAACCAACCATACTACTGAAATGTAAATTAACCTTCAAAAATCGTCCAAGAGAATAATCCACAACATAGCCTTGTTTTGAACTACTGACAAATATATAATGTCACATAAAACATTCTACCATTATGGAACAGCACACGAACTAATCTGCTTATACTGGGCGTATTCCACAAATATACAGTCATTTTGAATCCAGTGAACTATGGGAGTTAAAAATTAAGTCGCAAGTTGCAACTGGTTTTCTTTACATTCTCATGCACCAAGTGAATTTTGGTTGGTCAAGGAAACATGAATTTGGGCTATTCATCGATAATTTTGTAAGGATGAGATGATGGAATAAACGGAAAACCACTCACGAACGCCTAAGGCTGGAAGTGAAACGACGATTCTGTGGTTTGAATTGCTGGTCATCACTCTTGTCTCATGAAACGGGGACAGAAGTTTGAATATTAATGCTCACGGAAATATGCAGTAGTAAAGTTTCCAACTTGAATGCGTTGATTTCCGTTTCATTCAAACTGAGTACTACTCACAGGCGATCGCAGATTTTGCCGTTCTTTACATTTTCCAGTCAGCTCGTTTCTAATGGAAGTAATGGACCAAAGTTTCGTTCTTGTTATGGCTCATCAGTAGTGTATATCCTGGCCACGACCCGGACTAGAACTCTGACCATGTCTTCATGAAACAACTGTGTTGGTCAGTGCACCAATGATCTCATATCGCTTTCGTTCGAAGTGGGTCTAGCTAAAATTTTGTCCGAATGGAAAACTGGTCGAAATACGAATGCTGTAGAACTTTTTACATTTCCCGTGGTAACGGATTAATCGCTTGATTCTCCCAACAAGTTTGGAAATGTTAAATTTGAGTTATGTACATTCCTGAAGCCCGTTTATGTGAAGGCCACTTCAGTTATTAAAAAAGTTTCTAAGACAAGTCAGTACCATAACTTTGGAGTGGAATTCCTTAATACATTTTTAAAACGGGTCTAAATATTTGTAAACATTCATTATAATTGCTTTCATTAAACTGATAAAGCCGTTTATTTCCATTTTTAGAAACTCTATGGAATTGGCCTATTTCACTGAAATAAATTACACTGGCAGTTGTCCTGGAGATTCAGTTAATTGCTTGTGCTACATTAATGGATACACGAATCATTCGACTGACATTGAATTGTTTGCAACTACACGCCTTCGTTTTCTGTTTTTCACTATGCTTCAGTAGATCACATCAGCAAAACAGACCAGTTATCATACTCGCACCCAAGAATCACTTTTCCAGCAACGGTGTGTTGGAATTTACTTGTCAAGCCGAAGGTGTCCCATTACCGAAAATCACATGGTACAATGCTAGCACCGGACAAGTGGTAACCGATCAAATCCCGGATGGCGATTCACTGTCAGGTGTGCATGTCAATCAATATCACGGAAAACTGATGATTTCCAATCCATTACGTGGTCGACTTTACTCTTTCTATTGTAACGCTTCAAATAAGTTCGGGTGGACAATAAGTCAACCACCAGTTCTTGGGGGACTGGCATTTCTGGATGATCATTTTGTCCAGTTTCCCACAAATCAAACTTGTAATGTGGATGACAGAGTACAATTTGATTGCCAGTCACCGAACGGATTCCCAACGCCAACTATTTATTGGATATTGAATAGTGTAGTAATCGGATATCAAAATACGCAACCGTTACCCGCTCGCGTACAAGTTTTACCAAACGGGAGTTTAACTATTCATCCAGTTAAGCCGACAGATTTCGGGACTTATCAATGTGTAGCCACAAACGTAGTGGGCAAGCAACAATCAGGCATAGTTTATCTATCTCCTACTTCAACTACTTCGCACTTTTTTGAAGTGCCAAAGTCGGTAAGGGTGAGACAAGGTGAAGATGCCAAATTTTCTTGTGAATTCGACGGGACACACCCTATCACATGGAAACGAGGAAATGGAGAGAAGCCAATGGACTCCTTGAGAGCAACATTCTCGAATACATTTTTGGTAATAAAAGGCGTTCAGCCATCCGACTCAGGAACGTATGTTTGTAGTGTTTCCGGATTGTTTGAACAGAGCGCCACACTTACGGTGGACACTCCTCCTAGTTTCTTGCAGGCACCAAACGATGTGACCAAAAGGGTGGGCGAGAATGCCTTGTTTGAGTGCGTAGCGACAGGTCAACCACAGCCTTCAATCTATTGGGAACTTCCAGATATGACCCCTGTTTTCCCTTCCGAACTGACAAGTGACAGCATGCAGACTAAGTACTTTGTTCACGGGGGCGGGCACCTGGAGGTCAAGCAGGTTACAGTGGGTGACGAAGGACGATATCAGTGCACCGCACATTCTTCAGTTGACACGATTCATGCTAGCGCCAAACTTCATGTTATCCAACCCTCAAACACAAACGACCAGAAGTATGCTGATGAGACTGCTCAATTGCCAGCAGAAGAATATTCATTATTTCCTTTTATCGGGCTACCACCATCAAATCAAACAGTTTTGGTCGGCGCAGTGGTGACGTTAACTTGCGAGAAAGGAGCAGTGCAAGCTGAGGGTCCACCATTAAAGAACTTTGTTTCACCGGATCATTTGAATTGGATCGTTAGTTGGGATAGAATGACTGTCATTTCTGGGAAGGTGGAAACTAATTGGCTTTCCCTTTCACATGCCAATCAAGGTAGATATCGGCTGTTGTCCGGGGGCAGCCTGCAAATATTACAAGTGCAGCTGAATGATTCTGGCCTATATACTTGTGTTGTGAGTTCGCTATCTCGATTGACAACCAATGGAATACAAACGCTTCGTCCAGTTCAATCTAAATGGACAGCCAGTCTTCAAGTTACCTCAAAGCTATACCTTGAAAATCACGAACCTGCTTTACCACCTCCAAGTAACTTGCACGTGATTAACATGACATCAACTACAACAATTTTAACATGGACACCACCCACTTTAAATGAAATGTATGACGTTGATCTGGACAGTTTGAGAATTGGTTATTGGGCAGAGTATTATAGGCCCGATCGACCGGATGATGGTTGGGTAGTGGTTGAGTCCAACTGGCCAATGCACATAATACATCTACGGGGCCTTGAAGCCAACATCATCTATTACTTTCTTGTGAGATCTCGTTGGATAAATAGAAAAGTCGGGTGGGCAAGTTATCCTATTGGACCACTGTTAACATCAGGATTTGGTGTGAAACAGGCTCCCAGATTGCGTGAGAATTTTCCATTTTTGTTGTCAGATGAACGGAAAGTGCAAATAACAAATATTGAATTGCATCCTGTTTCAAAGTCTACCGTCAAACTTGCTTGGAAAGTTCGTGGATCTAAACAAGCATCAGAATTGCTCAAAGATTTTACTATCCATTATCGGGAGGTCTCTATTTTGCAGTGTATTATTGAAAATAGGTTATTATCAGGAATTAACCAAAAACAAACCGCACCCTACTGCTCTTTTGGCACCGGCCTACAAATTCAACTGAAAGAACTTGAAGTCAAACTTGCACACATGCAACAACTTCGTGGTTTGAATCCCAACAATTACTCAGTCACTCCGAAGATATTACAGGGAACATATCCTTCTTCAGATATCCAAACCACGCTAAACCATCCGCAAGTTGTAGACAGATCGGCCTTTTTATATGATCTGGATCCTTTCAGCTGTTATGCGGTCACACTAACTTTTCGCAGCCCTAAGTTGGATGATCAAAAACAGGAAAGCAGAGTGGGATTTACTTTAACTCCTGAAAGTGTGCCGTCTGCCTCCCCCACCCAACTGAATGCACGATGGACAGACCGTCGCCACATACAACTTAACTGGGTGGAACCTGAGGTGAACGATTGGAATGGATTGATCACAGGCTATTTGATTTTCATTTTTGACGAGTCAATGCAGAAGCGTGAAATCATTAATGTGAGCCAGTCAACCTCCCAAACATCTTTCGAGGTTCTTATGGAGTCTGCCGTCTACGTAATACAAATGGCAGCAGCCACATGCGCTGGGGCGGGGATCGCAAGCCAACCAATTCAACTGTATTCTGTGTACAACAAAGTACATCAGAGCTCCGTTAATTTCCAACAGTCGAAAGACAGACATCTAAACAAAGATCGTTTCGGTATTGATCTGTTAGATCGACCCTGGTTTATGGGTACCATGATTGGTAGCATTGTTGCGTGGTTCATAATCATCGGACTAATGACTGCTTTTTGTTTCCGGAAACGATACCAAAAGAGAAAACAAATTAAAGCCAGTCTAATCCCTTTGGATAGTGTGGGTGCATCACTTAATAGTCACCATTTTTCAACCGCCAGTCTTACAAAACAAAATTTGATAGGATCATTTATCGCTAAACGGAACAATTGCAACATCGATTTACAATCCAGGTCAGCTGCAGCTGGAAGTTCATGTGATCGAGACTTTGGTAGTGGGGAAACAAGCCCTTGCACACAGTCAAAGTCGTATTTTGAAATCTCATTTCCTTCAAATGAGCTACGAGGTGACTCCGCAGAATTGGTGGACAGTCCAAATCCTGTTGATCTTAGCTCAACTAAAAGCGTGCTTGGTAATAGAACGGTATCGTTCTGTTCTAGTGGAGAACGATCCGTTAACAGCTCAATCTGTCAAATTCCCAGAACACGTGTGATGGGTGGAATGGAGCAAGTTGTTCATTCTCAGGCTGCAATTTCTGTTCTTTCTGGCAGGGGCACTACTGCTGCGTTAATTTATCCACATAATGCCCTACCTCCATTTCAACCTCCATTTACGCCCATAAACAACCAAACATTCCAAAACTTGCCCTCTGATGTTCTCATGGCAACCGGACTGCATGCGACTAAAATTGACACTACTCAAAACAGAGTGTATTCTCCATTCCAGGGCTCAGGCTTGAGTGAAAATATGACCAATGCAACCCCATATGCAACAGCATCCATAATACCAGACACTGTCCCCGGCCCTCAGACAAATCACTTGGCACAATTATCAATGCAATCAACATGTGTGCCAATACAACAATCTAACCTGTGCATGGGTACTAACCAATTTACCAAATGCGACTACTATGGTAGTTCTTCAGAACACAATTCGCACACTTCTAGTGCCGATCAAACACTGACTACACACATTCATAGGAATCGTTTACTAGAAGGTAGCCATGGTTTAGAAATAACAGATAGAAGACCTGTAACAAAATTTAGAGTGCAGTCACAACCATTTAACAAACGTCTAACCAAAAACGATTGGCGACGATGTCACACTCAATCCAATCAACAGTTTAAATGCAACTCATCATGTAAGCACAATGTGAAACTAAAATCTCCAAAACGTGACGAATCTGTTTATCACAGCAACCATCAGCCTGTGAACGCTAGCATGCAAGTTCAAGCGGAAAACTTCGGAAATGAAATACGGTTTTTCCATGGAGACCTCATACCGCCACCTCCTGAAAATGCACCACCACCCCGGTCATGTGAAGGCGGAAATGTTCGGTCGACAGTTTTGACGTAACAGTTGCCTTCGTTGAGTCGTGAGCCGGTTTACCGTACTCTGGTTGAAAAGAAAATAGTATTGTGTCAATTGGTTATCATTTGAGCTTGGTGTAAAGCTCACATCACACTCTATCAACCTGCGATATTCAATGTGCCAATGGACGGCAGAATAATGTAAGAGATTTCAAGGTAATTTACTAATCTTAACAAACATGTACACCATATCCAGAAAAATGTCAACAATGCGTTTAAACATCAGGTTTCTGTTAACATTAAAAACTCGGTCTTAAAGCTTTAGTCGTTAGTTTCTTTTCCTCTTTTCCAATTTGCTGAAGACCAAAAATGTGCACAATACATCAACGAGAAGTTATGCGAACGTTTAGAAACTTTTTGAGCAAAGTAACTTTTTTCACGACAAATATACGAACACGGTTTGATTTTTGCACGCCTTCACTGATCTGCTTGCATGCTGTTTCAAACTGATAGTTTTTATTAACACCTGATAGGGCGTATTAATTAATCGTTGTTTCATACTGGTTGTGAATACTGTTCAACTTCAATATTGAATTTACTGCTCGCAGTAATAGGAAAATATAATTGGATGCTAAGTTTCAAAGTCAGTTCTTTCAATAAGTATGTTCATTTTAAGTTAGCCTAGCTAATCTGATTTGAGTTGAACAAGTAGTAACAAACTGCTCCAGTTTTGTCACCAGAAATGTCAGGCTACCTGGTGAACTTGAACGAAAATTGTGTACAAAACACTTTTCCTATAATCATCTGTGAAAATCGCAGGCGATTGATTTATAAGAAATGGGGTTTATCAAAACGCATGTCTCTTTTAACCACAGGCGCATACGGTTGATTTATAAGTTTGTAACCCCACCGGGAATGGGATGTAAAACTGTGACGCATTCTTAACCATCTGTCTGTGTACGTCTTTAGACAGTTATCAGGGTAGCGAAAAGTTTTGTTAACACTTACTAGTGGATCCGCCCGAGTGTACCAGTGAAGATTTTTGTTCATTATGGCATACCTAATCCTGAAAATGTTTGCTGTACCGATTGCTATAAAAATGCTAGCAGCTTATGACAGGGTGGTGGCAACTAGTACTTAATCTCTCAGGCGTCTTATTTTCCCAATTTGCTGTCCCTTAATCCCAGTTCATAGATGTTAGAAATGTAGGGACTGCAACGTCCAATAAGTCAGCTATTTACTCGTGATTGAAAAGTTCATATCTATAGGACATCGAGTGGAATTAACACCCGGCCAGTACACATTCTATTGAGATGCTATGTCAATCTAATTGTTACTTGTAAGTTACTTTTGTAGAATTACTCATTCATAACTAATGTGGATTCAGTGGAATTATGAACTTAAACACTGATTTAACTAGGGTGAAGAAACAAGTTCATCTCCTCATTTGGAAGAATTGCATCACAGTGGTTTTACGACACAAAAAGAACAAAACTTCAGTTCAGTTTTAATTTGTCAAGTAAGTTAGCTGGATGACGTTCGAACCTGAAACCTGATACAATATATGAGAAGTGCTCAACCTGATGAAAGTTGACTGTGTACATCAGTTTGGGCTTGTCAACCATGTTTCCACGGCCACTGTAACAAGCAAGAAGCAGTGTCTTATACTTCTGATATAGACATGGGACACGTTAGGTAGATTTGAATATGACAACCAAATTTGTCTGGTGACCAGAATCAACCAGATGAACTCTTGATCCATATATACTGTATTGTCGTCAACTACGCGATGTACAGGTTCTCATCATCTCCAACATGGATGTCGCCGTGGTACAAGTGGGCCCTACGTATCATTAATTAGTGATTACGAAGGATATTACTACGTAGATATATCTCTGACTTAAAATGTCCCACTGATTCAATACCAGCAAACGGTCCTATCCGTAACCGTACCAAGCCTTCTGGTTTAAGATATGCGTGTAGTTTATCATTCGTGTGGAAGGTATATCTACAGCCAATGTTTTCTCTTATCTAATAATTACAGCCTTCTGATTCGTGTTTCTGAAACGTTAAAATTTGTCGGTTTTGGCTATTGCATGATTAATTCTACAAATCTGTCGGTGTACCTGTTGGAATACGATATTGTTAGCAAAATTCCACATCATATTTTATTGGCAAAGTTTTTCTCTGTTGGTTCATCATCATCATTGTGCTTTGTCGGCTTATACCGCATGTCTCGTTCCTTATCTTTCCTTTATGTGGTTATTAACGTCAACACTGCAAGTTTACTTTTCCCCTCTTTGTCTGCAGACTATTGGCGTATTTATTGAGAAACAACACCACTTGTTCAAGTATCACTAGTCTGTGCCTCAAAAATACCTTCGTGAACGCAGGTTTCAGATCCATAACCAATCTGCTAATGTCTGCAGTCAACGGGATTCAACACTGAATCTCTTCAATTAAAACATGTGCGACGCAGTGGATTGGCGTTACTGAACCATCCAAACCTGTCATTAAACTACAATCAAATTACTGGGTCATGAGCACGTTGAGAAGTCTTCATTGCCTACCGGCGGTAGTCAGACAAACGAAATGACGTTAGCTCATTCTGTTTGATGTGCATCAGCTTTTGCGATCGGTGTGTATTAGTACGAGTTATATTACCAAGGGGCGGCTGAGTTAGAATATTGGCGTTTTCACGCCTACACCATTCCTGACAAATTAGCTTGTTCACTTACTTCTATGAATATCACGGCAAACTGAGTACTATCACCGATTTCAATATAATTACGTTTACTTAAACTTAAGCTCTAATTCAAGCGATAGTAGTCAAGTTGGAAACGCAATAAACCGGAATAACAATGATAATACGACTTGAACGGATACAGAAAATATGGCAGTTTCACTTATTGGTTTACTTGTGAAGTGCGATACCAGATTGTTCAATCTTCAAGTGTATCCTTTTATCGATTCTATAAATAGTAACCGTAGGATACATGCTTATTGCGGAATGATTTCGGAGGTTGGATTATCTAATACGTTACCGTTTGCTAACGATCGTATTCATCTTAAGTTATCGAGAATGACTGTGTGCCACATATGTGTATCTTTGGTAAGCCGGATAGTCTGAGTATAATTGAACCTGTTCATCACACAATCCTGAGGATTGCTGAACAATCCCAACAGTTTACTTTGATTTGCACAACCTATTTGTATTTCCCACGCCACATTGTTTGAAATTTTTCAGCCTGTTCTTTCAAAACATTATCTATATTATTTAAGTAATCTTGTTTGCATCAAAAGGTATCTCCTGAAATGACAGTACTCACAACGTATATTCACTTTTCTTTTACGCAACATGAGCCATCTGGATACACATCGTTTATTTTATCAGTAGCGTTGACTCAGTATTTATTGTCAGCCTAAGACCTTTTGTTGCCACCACACTTACTAAAGTGAAGAAGCCGGTTAACAGGCTTCATCTGTTGATTAACTGGTCGCCATTTTCTTTTACTAGAAACACAATAAAATAAGAAATTTCATTAGGTTATTTGCTTTTATTTGCTAAATTATTGAATATTTTCTTCAGCTCCGTACGTTGTTATGGCCTTGCCTAGCCACTTTACACTGGCTTTTAAAACTTGCATCTTTAATTATGGCTGTCCACTGGACTGATGGTGGCACCCTGCTGTCTAACTAATCGGTTTTTGTACGCGACCAGTTGACCGGATCTCTTAGCGGGTCAGCAACTAATTCCGATCCGGGGGGGGGGTCAGGTATGCAATAGTTTGAGGCCGATCCAAGTGTCAATGATGTGCGTATGCAGCTGATTGCGCAAGTTGCTCGATAATTTTGCGTGTCAACAACCCCCAAATCCGCTTTAAACAGCGTTGTGCGCTTAAAGATTGTGCGTGATGGACAAGGTGTGTATTGTGTATTGGTACGCGAGTAACTGATGCGCAGTGAATAACCAGGTTCACAACCTACAACCAAAATCCAGCGGACCATCGGAATAATGGAAACAATCATGAACCGCTGTTTGTTAAGTGGAGCTAATCGTTTTAGCCTTCAGAATGACTGGAATGCACGATACACCACGATTGTTGGGCGTTTTCGCGATAAAGTAATCGGAAACCAAATGTGATCTGAAGTAGCCCATAATACCACAAATTTAATTAACGCTTAGCCTGTAGGTACTTAGGTTGACAACTTCTGCATCGGTGAGTGAATCGTACTTTGGACGGTTTACTGACCAGCCTGACGCCAGAACACTGGGCGGAAAAAGATTGCATGGACTCATTTGGTGAAGGATGAGGAGTACGAGGAGTAACAAACTATCTTGGCAACTTGGACAGTCAAAGTAAGTGACGGGGTGCGGACTTTCAATTGTGGAAGTATCAATCTTGCGCTCATGCAATCCAAGAGGTGAATTTTTCGAGCCATCCTTATACATCTTCAACATATGAAGCAACGTTAAGTAAACTAGATTGAACAACGCAATATGACTACCACCAATAATAGTAATGACAATAACATTTCTATCAATAAAGATTTCTGTATAAATGAAGAAAAAATCTAGTAATTCAGTTGCGTAGTTACTTTATGAATAAGAAGAGTGGGTTTGTTCAAGAATCAATCTAACTAAGGGTTAACAGAAGAGGTACAAGATAGGGTGGGCACAAACAAATGATTGTACCGAGTATCTAATTGAAGAAGTAAGGATTACAATTAGAGCAATCCAGATGAAAGGCTTTGGTTAAATCAGACTAGACTTTTTGTAAACGTCTTTTGTACAATGTTTACACGGAAAAGCACTACTACTTGATTGATTTTCAAAGGTCTGTCTTTTGATAACAAACCGAAGTAGAAACTGGTGAACAGTACATTCAGTGAGGATACACAGAAGTACTGATAAGTCGACAGACCTAATAGTGTGGAATGGTGAGAGAATTTGGGCTCCAGATATAAGACGAGATCCTTTGAATTTTGATGGAGACACCAGTAACGTAAAGCGATTATGTCATGCCATTCAGATTAACCCTCAGGTATTACACAGGAGGAAGTCAAAGTAGGAGTTCACCGATTACATTGTAATGTTCTTCACATTGGTCCCGTTTCATGGCCGAAAACACTGTCAGTACGTATGGATGTGCTGCAAGCCAAGCTGAAGGAATCTGCTCGACTTGATAGTCTAGATAAACTATACAGCCGGGCGGGCGAAAAAAATCGAGTCAAATGTTTGTTGCCTAACAGCAGATTATTGCATCTGTAAAACACCAGTAACCAGTAATAAATGACAAAGAGTCTTAGTTACCAAACTGGTCAAAGTTACCTCGCATCATGAAGTAATCACATAAAGTCCAACGGTCGGAGGTTTAATGCCGGATTCTTTGGGACTTTGAAGTAATGTCTATCTACCAGCACTTCCAAACATATCGTTCCAGTCCAAATTTCCGCGGACTGCTGTTAGTTGTTCATCAAGCATTGACAGAATAAAATGAACTAGAAAAACGACATCAAACTGACCAGACGTCCACTCAGGCATTCACTTCACGTTGGAATATTCACAAGGGTGTACAGACCGAAGATTGTAAGAACACTGGTATCTAATCGGTTCAAATCATTTCACATTATACACAATGACTTATCAATAATATCTAAAAGGGTTGTTGAAAATTCGTCAATAAAACTATGAATCTTACTGTCAGGACAGCTAGGGGATATGTACATATTACATGCCAAAGATGAACAAGGACGAGTAAACGATCTAAGCCTGTATTTAATAAATAAGCGGCATGGAAAAACAGTGGAATAACAAAACAGAGTTCACAGGGACTTGCACCATGAACCAATAACCTGAGTAATAACACCACATCCACGCATTCAGTAAAATACGTTTATCCATAGAAACTGAAACCCCTAATTTGAACGACTACATTTTCAGTGTATTCATGCAACCAGGTTTCAAGCAACACGGTAACACCCAAGTTAAGTCTGTTTACATTAATCAAGGCGTAGATTAAGGAAGGGACGTTTCTCACAGGTAAATACATTTCAGTAGTACTTCACTTCCGGAATGCAATCTTGTACGATGTTTCCTATCAATGAGGTCATTGGTGCACTGGTCGGTACGATTTCCTCATGAAAGAATGACCGGAGTTCTAGTCCCGGCTGTGGCAAGGATACTGACGGGTTGTAATGAGTGTAAAACTCAAGTCTAGTGCGTCTTTTCAAAAGGGATCGATTGAAACGTTTGTGGGAATGCGACAGCTGTGATCAACTGTGGGTGATGTTCAATCCATGCGAAACGTTTTAGGTCGTCAACCAACAGGACACATACACCGATGTACGATGTCTTGCGAAGTGCTGGCTGGGAGAACCAAGACAAACATATTGTGCTGTTCAAGTCCTTTTAGTCACAGCGGAGGCTCTTTGTAAGTGACTGACAATGTCTGAACAGTTTTACTGGGTTTGCACGCCTGTCTGGCAGTCTATTAGGCTGAGCTTTGTTTGATTGCACACCGCCGTTGCCTGATTGACTCATTGATTGCGTAACTATTTTATTCAGGGGTTTCTGACGAGCGTGGATCTTTGGTGCGCGCAAGGACGGGCAACTGGGCAATGGTGCAAATTCATTATAACCCTAAATCTAAACTGCGTTTGTACGATGTCTCTACGGTATCGTCTTAGGGCGGCAGCTGATAGAGGAGATTTTTCCCGACATAATCTGTTTGACCTATTTGTGAACGAACAGTTGACCATGACGTTCGACGAATATGTTGAGATATATGATGGAACACAGCTTAGCTTCCGATAATCATAATTATTTCAAAGCTGTGTCTTACATGTACGTCGTCCTGGCGATACAGTACAGTGTTAGAATCAATGAGCATGGTTATTAGCACGGAAATGGTCCAAGTAACATCTACCAAGCTGATTACATAGGCAACAGAACAGTCGAGTAATAGCGGTGCGTCAATCATCCGCCAAACATGTAGTTCAAAATGAACAGGACCGATGCAGTTTCTTCGCTCCGCGTGATGGCAACGTGCACCTGGGTAAAAGTACTCGGATCTGTTTAGGCTATGCGAATCACCAATTGCATCCTCTGTTGTAGGTCCAAGCGAACTTCACAAACACATTACACATGATTCGCGTATTCTAATCACGATCAAACCAGCTTTAAGATGTCACAGGCAAGTATTCTTCTATCTTTCAGACGAACGTTGTTTTGTTTCAAAAAGCTTTTGATGCTGACCTTCAAACCGACACACCACGACAGGTTTTGTCCTTGTTCAAACTAGTCAGGTAGAGATAGTCTGATTGCAGGATCGAAGCGGCTGACTTCCGCTCCATGAGCCAACCATCTTGTCCGACCGGCCACCAGATCCATGAGCATCATTTGTGACGGGGGAATTTGTATGTAGCTGAGTTGTAGCTTGTATTAATCTCGTTAGCGTGAATTGACATTGTCCACCTCGGATTGCCAGTTTGCACTAACTACGGCCGCAAGGACCCGAAATGGTAATTGTCTTATTTAATGTGTTCTGTTTGTGGCTGAAATATATTCGAAATTAACGCATCTCCTGCATTTTTGTTCTTTCTGTTACATCTGCCTGAAAACGATAAGTCCAGTATAGAGCAGAGATTAAGTGAGTATCGGTTACCCATAAAAGGTTGCCTGGTTTACGCTTAACAAAAACGACGTCTTAGAAACGGTTAACCGGCAAGCGGCGCACTTCAAGTTTTAGGGTGTCAAACTCCAATAATGTATATCAGCTTTAACAAAATAGATAGAAGACGACAATATATTTGAGTACAGATCTGACTGGCGCCCAGTTGAAAGTTTCCCGCTGAACACTTCTCAGTAAGAAAAAAAAACAAAAATTGCCATTCTGATGTAAACTATCATTACCGTAGAAGTAAGAGTTTTAAGGCGAGTGACGCAACAGTAACCAAGAGGGTCTGATAGCATCTAATCTCGGCAACTGTGGACAAAACCTGTCGACCATCAGCACTGAAACCCTTTGGGGAATTTGGAAATGCTTGGTTCGTCCAAAATAAACAGAAGTACTCGTCATGACCTACATGCACGGGCTATACAAAGGCTTGAACTTACGCATGGAAGAATGCAATCGGGCTTCGCCGATCAGTATTCGTGCAAAACCGAATGTGGCCTGATCGGATAGTTGGATACAAACATTTGTACAAAGACATATGCTCCATATTTCTCAAACGATTTTATTTGCGGAAGCTTTTACAATCCCTACTGAAAACACAAAACTCAGAAGTCAATGTTTTATTAGAAACTCTAGTAAATCTATGAAACGGAAGCACCAGGGTGTTTTATTGCAATGGGTCATATCATCCTTGTAATGCTTAAGTAAAATCGGACACCACGCTCTTAGAAACAGCTTATGGGACGCACATTCGCCAATCTATTTATTTGAGAGATTTTGTAACGTCACTCTGCGGTATCAGTGGGATACTCTTCGTAGCAGTATACAGTGGTACAAGTTGAACAATACCCCCATTCAATCACAACCTCCGCGTACAAATGAACCTATTGACTAGTTCCATTTATCAGTGCTCTACATTTCCTCAATGAGATTGAGCGTTGAGGTATGGAGGCGGAAACGCAGAACTTAGTTAACTATATATGGCGGTTCGTTAAAGATCTTTTCGACGTCGGACTGATATGATGCAGTTCCATAAAGCACGCATCGCATGTCCATAGACTTCATCCAGTACATGCCCCGTCCATTGTTGCCAAG
>JTDE01000028.1:135805-183061 GCA_014338405.1 Paragonimus skrjabini miyazakii
ATATCTCGTTCGAGTGTGTAATTCACCAGACCCGAGCCATTAATAGCGCCAATTATATGCAACATCTTATAATTGTAGCTCAGCCTCACCTATCACAAACCACTCTTTCTTGATTCACATCGCATTGAAGAGTACCACTGGTATCATCCATCCAAATAACCTGCAGTCCTGTCTGGTGATAAACGTTCAGCTTTTCTTCTAAGCTTCCTTTCATTTGAACTCTTAGGTTCAGATATGGACCCCAACTTCTTTACTGCCAGCAGGTGATCGTTTTGTTACGGGTTTGCGGTCGAAACGCTCATGTTAGTAATAAACTTCGCAAACGAATGCATCTTGAGAAGTTACGGTATTGCTGTGGGTTCAGTGGTAGTCCAGTCCACCAGTGTACCAATTGGTGCTTCATTGAGATTTTTCGGACAGTTACCACTGTGCTTCCCTACCGAATTTGTTCTGAGCAGTTCTATCCAGTAATGTAACTATGCCTCCTCAGTTTTCATTACTCCCAAAGACTAAATTACTGTGACTTCGGCCACCAATAGAATGGCTTTAAGGAGGACTGTATACGTCGTGTTGCTACAACAACTGACGTGTGTAGTGAACACCGGGTCATTCGCTCTAATTGTTTAAGCAGATGTTTGTTAGATATTCCACCCTCAACACCGTCAGTCATAACATACAATAGGAGACTTGCTACTGGTTTTATTAGACGACTATACCTTGCCATTCACAGAAGCTCTGGATTAATATGCTTCGGAGGGTCAGTGATGATCAACTGAGATTGACAATTAATTGTTGACGGTTGTTGGCCAGTAATCGTGTCTAAAGGGTAAAGAAATAAGAGCCACCTTATCGACAACCTAATTCAGTTGGTCATTCGATTTACTAACTTGGTACGTCGAGTTCAACATTTTGTGACGCTCTGTGCATGACGGATGTTGTTACAAGGCAGATGTTTGGTATGCTAATAGAACAGTGGGGAAGACGCAGTTGAAAATGCTAAGATGCAACCCGGTTGATGAAGTATACTCTATTCACAATTTGTAATGTCCTGATGGGTATTAGATAATCATTGCCTCTTTTCCTGCCGGTTCTCTTCTTATGGGGGGTCCCCTTAATACCAATGACCACATGATTCGAGCCCGGTTGAACGGTTAAGTCAGTCGTTAAGGCAAATAGTTTAGCGTTCAGTTTCACTTATTACCCTCTTGCGAGCCGTCGAGTTTAAAACCTACTTGTAAAAGCTTGTCATTGGCCACCTTACGGTTAACCAGTCGGTTTGTTTTCAATATACATATCTTTGAGTAGGACATCCAACGTTTACCTCCGCATAGTGACAATTATCAAGGAAGTTGTCTACCAGTTAAATCAGTTCGTTTAATGTCAGCTGCGCAGCGGAAATGTTATTCACTGTACCTAAGCAAACACTTTTATCTCAATGCACCACTGACCAACACGAGGTAACATTGGTGACTTCACGAAACGGATAGATAGTTATAGAGCACTGTTCCATGCAGAAGAAGTGGTCCTACTGATTTTCGGTTACCGATAATCAGAGACGGAGGTATACCAAAGTATGAATTACTACAATGCGGTCGTGCCACTTGAAATTAACTTAAGCCAAACCAACATTAGTTTGAGACAATTGCTTGTCTCTTCAGTTCATGTTACATTTATCCACCTAAATGTCAAGACTAAAATCCGTCGACCCGATATGGCGTTAATTTTAGGCTTGCATGTAAACTGTTTTTACATGACTCCAACAACTTAGACCTATGTTTCTACTTAGCAAGTAGTGTTCCTCTCCTTTGCCAGGAAGGCAAAAGGTTGCCATTTCACTTATGTGCTTTTAGTGTGAAGTATTTCGCTTTGGTTGGCACAGAAATTGACGGATTTACGTCGTCCAGTAAAGCTGGTTGTACGACTGGACTTTCTCATTGGGAACATGTGAACACCGCAGCTGTACTTGTGATTATCAGCTGGATTGTGTTTTCTAGTTTTGCGAGCTGAAAAAATTCAGCCGTATTCAATTCTTTGCATGGAGCTGGGGTACAATCTTTTGCGACCTCAATCACATACTACCCAAAGAAGAGGAAGTGTTTGAAGGATCGCCACATCTGACATCCAGCAGTAAAAAGTGGATTTTGAACGAGTGAACTATGGGTATACTTTTCAGACTACCAGACAAGAAAGGTGCCATTTATGTCAAATTTGTCCGTAGTTGTACCGGCACAAGAACGAACAATCAGAAATTTGCATTTATTCATATGATTTATTTCTAAAGTGTGTTTAGTTTGGGGATTTATTCCTATTGTTGGAAAAATGTCAGTTTCTGATCTCCACACAGACTAATCAGAATCACTGAAACCATGAGGGGTGGACATCTATACGGTATAAAGTGTCAAGACTAGATGGTTTACACATATTTAGTCTGGGTAGCCGATCCACACCATTCAGTTCGCGCATAGAAACCAATCGATACACAAACAAGTTCGGGATGATATTTAGTCTGTGCGCTTTAGATCGCGTTTGGTCCTTTCATTTACGTTGATCAGCCGTCTCTGTGCCATCTTCTACCTACTGACAACTGATGGTCACAGACAGTTTCAGCGATTCGACGACAGAACATGTTCACTGTTTGTTCACCGTTTGTTGTCCGGATTAGATAAGACCAAACCTTCTAAGGAACTGTTATGTCGCTCGTCTGACTAACCTTGGCTTTTCATTCGTGGGAGTTCACATCAGAAGGAGTAAAGTTTCTCTCCTTGTTGTTGTGTATCCGGTAGGAAAATTGTCACTAAGCTTCGTTCGCTTCTGGATTAAGCATTTAAACTGCGTTATTGCGAAATTTAAATAAAATCCTAAGAATCTGACACGACACGCCAGCTACAAACCCTATAAACAGTACGTGAATTTTCAATAAAACTGGCAACTTGCGGGTCTCCATGGTCTAGTTGAGATGTGGAACGTGCGGCTTTTTGTTTTGGTTCTTTATTCGAACTAGGTCTCGTTTACCAGTGAGTCTAATTTTGGGATTGGGTTGCTCACTCGATTGCCTGAGATGCTTCCGTTTGACATCACCTTGAGGATGCCCAACTAACTGATGGACTGAAGCCAACCCCAGATTCTTTTCCTTTCTACTCGATTACTGTCGTCTGTCCCAGATTAGGCTAAAGCTAACCACTTACATTTTCAAATATAGCTGGAAATATACGGCTTGTATTTAAACCCTACCACATTCATTTAGTTTGATGCCCGTTGGAATTATATTCCGACTGTCCTTTAGAAAAGATTATCTAAAATTGTTAGTATATGATGGTTAAGCACGTACTCACTTGCCAAGACAAGTCTTTATCTGTTGCAACTGCATAGACGATTAACTTATGACGGTCTTCTACGGTTGGCTGACTTGGACCTGTCGCGGATTACACACAGTTCGACAGTTTTCGTATGTTTGTTAGTGGATCGCATAAAACGTGTTGCTCTTGACTGCTTCTTGATGTTGGAAATCGGCGCGAGTTTTACCAAACGCAGTTTATGCATTTAGCATGTGTCGATTAATCGCAAAATGTAAGAACTTCTGCGCAGGCCACGTAGACACCCGATACTGAGAAGTCAGTGAACATACGTAAAAGCGAAGCTAATCAAGAATGAGAATCGTACCTTTTACTGTGTTAAGTTAAATGAAAGCTATAATTTGCCAACCGGTTACCACATTTCCTTCAATTTGAACAGTGTATGATGGGTATGTATGAAGATAGAGCTGAAACCACTCTGTTCGTCTCTAATCCAGCAGGGTAAGATTGAAGAGCCTGATTTACGGTCTGCGCTCGCCTTTCATTCGTGTCTGTGTACAGCTACCGGAGTCTATCTGCTGGCGTCGCAAGTAATTGACTCCAGATGCAGGTTTAACGCACGTTTTGAATGATTCAAACCAAATAGCTTGATCTTCAGAAATCTTCCCATATAGAGTGACTTAGAACGTTTTTCTCCAACGCCATTAATTGCAGGGTGAAACGCAGCTGATGAATATGTGATAGACTGTCTACTCATTCATGTATTCATTCTCCTCTGGTATTTATTTTAATCAATCTTGTTGCGAACACTGACTTCTCTAATCCACTATACGAAACCCAGTGTATCCTTCATCTACCAAACTGCCTGAACTGTTCAACAAAGAATCTGATACAAACAAGCGTCTTTACTTTCCTCAACTGTGTTGTTTCTACTAATCCCATGAATTTTGGGAGCCCGCATGTTTCAGGTTAACCATTCTTTATTAACATATTTGACCGACCGTGGTCGCCAAAACGCATATACATGCATTAAAACGAGTCACTGAATCGATTCCACGACGCAACTGATGCTGACGAGATCTAATGATTTTGAAACAATCATAAACCAAGTCAATGGTGGCTTTGGGAACAAGCTATCTAAAAACTGCACCACCTTGATGACTCTGAGGACTTGGTGGAAGATTGCTGTTTTACAGACCAATTTTAAACGGTTGATCGGTTTCACTTTATGCAAAAGGTTGAAGAAGGTGATAAGTAATGGGGGAATTATTTTACACCGAATGAATTTTACTCAATTGTTATCGCTACCTTCACATTTCCATTGACTTCCATTGACTTTCCATTGACTCGACGAATTTCGCTATTATTAGGGCTGTTCATTGGTTCAGTATCCTTGCCACGACCGGGATCAGAACGTCGATCACGTTTTCATGAGACAACCTTACTGACCACTGCGCAGCTGATCTCACACTTGATTAGATCGACTTGCCTTATGCGAACGCTTAGCCGCATACTTTTGTGAGTAATGTTCATATTGCCCCACCCTCTCAAGAAGCGACTCAGAAACCATCCTGTTAACTAGAGTTGGTGATCTCACACAGAGGAATTCTGGTTACGTTAACTTACGTAAATCATTCAATCTGTTTGCTAATATCATGTTTGCTGTGGTTGAGAACGTACAGGATTATGGCTACCGTGAAGCTTTAGGTTAGGTGTTTAGCAAGATTAACTCATGAAAGAATTCTACCTAAATCACGATCATGGCAAGTTATATACCTATATCTTATCATCACCAAGACCAATGGTCTATTTGACAGGCAAACGCGAATCTAAGAAGTTTTAGCAAAACCAACCTAGCACCGTCCCATAATCTGTCGTTTTCATACTACAAACATTAATTCAACCCAACTGTTGACAGACAGAAATGACAAGATTTCGCTGCTTGTTCATTTTCATTTCAGTGTATCTGCTTAAAACAGTGTCGTGGTAATTCGAGAAATATGGCTTGATGTATCTTTGAATTTAAAATGGTGGTGTCTAGCCTAAAACCTACAATCCTTTAACATCAAGATATCAATATTGTTGTGACTGCAAAGGACGCTCGGTCTGCGAAGTTGTTTATTGCATGAAATCCCGTACAGGTTATGTTAAAACATAGGACAACGAACGCGTACACTCATTCGTATGGCTCACGTTCATTCACACACATTGGGAAGCAGTACAATTTCATTCGTCCTGTTTGCACGTCCCCCACAGTGCGTATACACTAATCCAACAGTCGCTTCTGGTCGTTAGTCTTCCTGGCGTTGAAACCTGCCCTTTAATTTCCGAATACACCCAATATACTACTCAAAAACGGGACTGTCTGTTATACAACGATATAATGTGTACATCATTATGCGTTCAGCATTTAAGTGGCATTTGTGCAATACACGACAGAAGCTGTTTTTATAGCATATCTATTCAAGTCAATGTTTTATGTGGGCAGCAGTTAGTTCAGTTGGATGAGGGATATACAACAATACTCAGAGAACAAACTGACTAAATTTGAGCAACTTCTCTGAAGAATTTCTTTGTCTACTAGAAAGTATCAGGTTACTTTCGTCGGAACACCACTTTTTGGTTAAACAGCACTCGAGATACGATCATAACATTAAGAAGTTCGTACACACGGTTCCGACATTTTGCTGTACGGTTTTATAACATGAGAAAGTACGCCACAAAAATGTGGAAAAACTCGGAAAATGAATCAATCGCTCCATTATTATTCAGCTCCTATTCTTGAATTCTAATATATCTTTCACCAAGTTACTGTTACTATAAATGCGGTATTGTTTTATATATCAGTTGATGAAAAATGACCCTGGAGGCAAGCTCGAGAAGGGAAACATAGTGCTTTCTGCCGTTTTTACTTAGATTTAATGAGTTATGCAAATTTTCAGGCCTGGTCTATTCATCATTCATCGGGATATTTATCAATAGCCAGCTGCTATCGATCGTCACTCACGATAGTTAGAACAGATCGAGGCTATTGAGATGATTGATATAGTCCAAATCAACAAGTACATTTTTTTGCTAGCCGTCAGAATCATAGTATAGGCCCGATTCAGCTAACGTGACACAGTTTACATAAGCTTTCGCTGTCGATATCCATCGACGTTTTGCTCCACCTGTTTTTGTTATGGTAAATGTTTCGGACCATCTGCCTGCCCACCATTTGTAGGTTCACAGGCCGACAATCAACGGCTGCGTTTGCTTATTTTTGATCTAATTTTGTGGATATACTTAGCCGATGATTTCAAATGTATTGGTCTTGTTAATGTTCCTCAAATCATGTCTCCCCTATGGAACTGGCACTCAGAACCACTTCTGGGAAATGAGCAACTCATGGTCACGGATCATGGCTATTCTGATTCGCATGAAATTCAAATGGAATGGTGAGATGATTTATTTGCGAAAACTATTAGGTGGTTGTTTGAATGTTGAACAAAACAACTAATCAAATAATAGGCAAATAGATGCATAACTGAATCATTACGGTATCTCACTCAGTTCGTCTATGCTGATTGGCTTAATTGAGTGTGCCGTGCGAGATGTGCACCATTTTATATCAATGGAACTCTTAACCACAACAGTACGAACATCGGTTACGACTACATTTGACACGTATTTCTTCAGGTGACCATCTACCACTGATGACGACTGTACGGGTTGGAAGTCGCCAAGCTTTAAATGTAGTTCTACGGTTACATTCAAATAAGAACATTGAAACAATGTTTTGAGCACACACTTTGCATCGCACTAATCAAAGCTTGTCCACTGAGATGGTACTCAGTGAAAACACTCGCTTCACCCATTCAATCGGCAGGCTAGCGGATTGTAGATATAACGGGTAGCACACTGATCGTAATGGTCACTCATGATCTCATGAACATCTCTACTAGCTGGCTTCAAGCATGGACAGAGTGAAATGTGAATACACAGCCGAGTGTGTATTGTCGTATGTTCCGAGTCACAGTTGTGTTTCTCAAATGGTACATTACAAACCTGACCAAACAGATATTTCAGTTCCACAATAAACATCACCATTTAATCGTTTCGCAGTGTTGGTAATCAGATAAACTCTCTGGTCATCCACTTTTGAATGGAAGTGTTATCCCTAACTTTTGCCATTATCGGAGCTCATCAATGATATGGATATGTGCTCCTACTGGGCAAGTCCGATATCAGGGTGATTACTCATGTGCTATCATGACTTAGAGTTTAAATCTTATAAATCCATCATGCATAATGTAGGATAAGTAAGGAAATTGTTAGTGCGAACGCTTCGTCATAACATGTACGCAAATTTCACTGCAAATCATGGCAAGGACAAGCAAACTCGGCCTGCTGTAACCTGGACAACATTTGAGTATAGTGTTTCCTTTTGAAACAGGTTGAACAAAACGCAGGCAAGAACCTGAAATTTGCCAGCAAATATTTTCATGGCGTCCTACTTTCCACCAATGGATATGAAGGTATAAATTGATACACGGTTTAAATCAGTATTCCTCTTGAATTATTCAAGTAGGATGAACGAGATATAAATCGTGCTTAACCTGAGAGCCAATAAATCCCAAGTCGTGGTTTGTTACCCTCTAGTTGTCTGGATGACAATGTGAGTCTGATATAGCTGGGGTCTACTAACGGTATGACCATTCAGGTTTAAGTTTTAAAGGGTGTTGGAGTTTCTGGATGCTTACCTATCAGTCGAAAATCTGTCACTGTTGTTAAGTAAACAAGCGGTGCTTGTGTGGGTATGTAGTCTGCTGAACTGATGCCGGTTTGCAAGCAGCATTGCCTCCCAAATATCACTTAAGCTTTTTTATCGAATGAATCCAAATAAAAACAAACCCAGTCATAAATACATAGTACGTTTGAAACAGACATCAAAACGTTTCTTATGAATCATGAACTGTTATCTACCGAGAGTGTGTTGACAACGGAAGAACAATAGCTGGACCATTCTAACGCTAACAGTATCCGTATGGCTGGTTGCGGAGTTGATAAAGACACCCTTCTCGTCACATTAAATTTGTCTGTTCTAATCCCATCGCGTTATCTTTACGTTGTGATTACGAACAAGTAAGAAAGAGGAAGTACCGTGTAGTAATAATTTCAGGATGAGCCATTACGTTTCTTTCTAACACTCGTTTGTTAGGACTATCACCTGAGAATGATAGTAACCTGTAATTGATCGCTTACTTGCAGTTATACGCTTACTTGCATCTTAAGGGGCTGCCATTACGTATATACGGTGGTTATGAGCCGCATGAGATGAAGGGTCTCCCTAAGACATTGGGATGTGTATTGTTACATGAATGATAGACGACCTACTGCAACACCTAGCTGTTTTTATTTGTCCTGCAAAGTAAGGGCGAAATGAATGGTTTTGCGACACGTTCACTCTAATTCGCCAATGATATGCAAATGAAAAATAGAAGATAGCAACAATCTTTCGGACGTATCCCAAAAGACAGCAAGACCTATGTAGCAAAGTACATAAAAGCATACGTGTCATGCTGATACACTACTGGATAGGGCACGTAAGTGGATTTTGTCAATTTCAAACAGGTCGCTACCTCTAACTCTTCAGTGTGTCCGAACTAGACAAGTTTTAGAAGTGTAGTGTAACACTTACGTTTATCTACAGGAATGTGGAAGACATTGAACTTGCTGCACTATGTAGCATGTTTATTATGATCGTGTAGATTGGTGACTGGGTCTGCAACTCGTGCATGCTCCTGAGACTTGTTGTGAGACTCCTGTGTTAGAGTTCACTATCCCCGGGGTTTCCGTAGCCTGCCGTTCACAGGGGTAACGACCTGTAGGTCCAGTAAACTGTAGGGGGCAATGGATCACACTAATGCATTTCCGTTAACGTGTGCTGGACACCATGCAAACTGGAAACGTCATTGAGTTTTCGTTACACTCGATAGGTAAATGCTGAATTATCCATACCCGTATGATAAACTAAACCCACAAACACAGTCGCGAATTGAAAAGGAACTCAATTCTACGGAAAAAACGTAAAAGTATGACACCCGATTCAATTCACTATCTTCAATCTGTGTATCGCAAAGCCAGTGAAATAAACAGAGAGAACTGACTTTCTTCAAGCAGACAGTTTATAATTGACGTTATTAACTTCTGGAAATTTAACCGAAAGGAAATGCAGTGGATGTTTCCTATGCCTAATGGGCATAACTAATCGTATTTCGGCAGAAAATTTCGTAAGAAGTATTTATCACAAAATCGTTGCACGAATTACATCCTTCGACTATTCCGTTCACACTTATGAGGTTTCTCGAAAGCAAACCTTCTACCTCAACTACGGAACGACTGCCTGGTGTCTCGGTTCATACTTGAGCAAGTCACACTGAGAATGTGCGTTGATCGCTCCAACTGTTTTGTTTGATTGGTCACCGGCTTCATCATCATCATCATCATCATCATCATCATCATCATCATCATCATCATCATCATCATCATTATCATCATCATCGTCAACATCATCACAGTCAGGAGCCTGAGCAGATGGTACTGTGGCTGGTGGCGTCATTCACCTCAACGGCGATGTGGAATATCCTAAAAGAAAACGTTGCTGAGATGGTTGAAAATTAATAAAAGATGACTAAGCGAAAAAACTCGAGATGATATGGATACAGGTACGCCAATGACTGTGTCATACCGCCATCTCGGGTACCGTGTCTCTACCCAGCGATTCAACTGATCACAGGGACCCCAGTCAAACAGACGATACCTACCCATTATGCTCAATAGAGCAGTCAGGGTCTTCATATCGCGTGGCCACGTTATTGTTTGACCACCATGTGGTTTCACCCAACTGCTGGTGGTTTCAGCATATAATGCCGGGCACGGTAAACGATCAGATGACATACGGAGCACGTGACCTAACCATCGCTAGCTGTGCACCATAATTAGTTGACCAATTGATTGAGCACTTTGAACGTTGCGGAATACGGCGAATGACTGTGTTGCTCACGCGACCGGTCCACTTGATGTGGGCTAATTGGCGGAGACAACGATCTTCGTGATATCCTCACTGATCTCTCATCAGCAATGTTACAAGCTGACGAGATAGTGTTACTCAGGTGTGTGAAGGTGTTCACAGCCTGAAGTGGATTGCTTACAATAAAGAAGGTAGGAGTGGGAATAGTCTAGTCTTGCGGAAACATTGTACAGTTTGAAGACGCAAAGCGCATTCCATACAAACCAGCCCAACCTGTTCACTATAGTCTGCACGTCTTCGGCAGAGGGGCTAAGTAAGACAATATCATCCGTGTACTCCACGTGGGTCAACCTAGTTCTAGGAAGAAGCACAACACCAAGCTTAATCGATTCCCAAAGCGCACCTTCCAGAATGTCGCCCATGACAAAATTGAACAGGAAAGAGGGGATCGGATATCCTCGAGGAATATTACTAGGAATGATGAACGGCCGAGTGTGAGTACCTAATGATCTCAACAGATTCACGTGTTTCCTTTGCGAAGAAGACAGTTCCAGATAACTTTACGAGCAACCGAATCGAAAGCAGCCTCTAGATCTAAAACGATCATGACAGTTGGCTGTTTATGATAGTGCCGATTCTCCAAGATCCGTCACACGGTAGAACTGGGATCAGCGCACCCACGACCGGAATCCTGCCCGTTCTCCACATATTCGGCCTTCCCTGGGCCTAGTGAACTGAAGTACTACAAGACCAGAGAGTAAATTTAACGCAATAGACACAGATTTTGAGCTCTCTTTCTGAAAACCGGAATCACTGTTGGTATGCATCAATCACGAGGAACTTCTTCAGATTCCCTAATCGTCTGGAGGAGTTTTGACAGGTCTGACATCAACCTTTCACTACCATCTTTGGAGAGAGGAGGTCTGATCCGAGAGCCTTGCTACGCTTCAGTAACTTTAGTTCCAGGGCCACTTCTGCTTCCGACGGGGGACCGTTTGGAACGCGACAACTGACCATTCGGGTCCCGTCGTCCACATGATCTGGTTGAGGCCAGCTGAGCTGTTCTTCAAAAGATTCAGCCCATCTGTCAAGTCGGCGCGATTGACTGGTGATAAGTGAACCATGTTTTTCACATATGGTCTCACTTACACCGACTCGACGACCAGTACAACCACGGATCGAGGAAAATAGCCCCCTGCTATTCCCAAATAAGAAGACTCTTTCTATCTCTTTCGACTGTTCGGAAAAGTGATGCTCACAATCACTGCATAAGCTTTTAGTCGGCTTACGTTTAAGTACTCGACGGTCATCGTCATACTGAAAGTCGAATGAAATCGAGTGACGCTTTTTCATGTGGTTTCTTGACGTGACAGAAACCCAGTTGCATTTTCTTTACTTCATTGCCAGTTAAGTATCTTGAATTTACGAGTGTTTGGCCTCTGGACAAATGACAAAACAAAACAGGCACGCATAACATGGTCCAAGTCCAGATGGTTATTTCAAAATACACGACAGCCCTTAGAGTGACACCATCTGTAACTGATTACTACATGGTCCAACTGCGCCCACGGCCGAGAAACACAGAGAGGTCTCCATGTAACACAGTGCCTTTTCCTGTGTTGAACTGCGGTGTTTGAAATATAAAGGCTGTGGAATGCGCGCAGTTGCAGCTGTCTTTTGCCACTGTCACTGCCTTATACCCAGACACCGAACATGCCTCCCAGCCACTTCTCTTTGGGAGAGAGACGACCAAATTGAACATTCACATTGCCTGCCTGTATGATGATGTTTGGGTGTTTATTCTGTTCATGAAGGTCAACGAGGACGTCGTAGAACGCATCTTGTACAGCACCCGAACAGTTGTCCTTTGGAGCAAATGCCGATATAACGAAAGCACAACGCTTTTCTGATTTGCGTCGACAGACTTTTGCCGACGTGTTGAGTCTGACAGCGCACAAGCGACTGTTCATTGGGATCCAATCGAACAAACATTGCTCTGCTCTTGAACTCAGTGTGATTCCCATCTCAGCTTGACCATGAGATTCAGAAACCCTGAGATAGAAGCGATTGGATCGACAATTATCTAGAGGTAAGCTCAAGTGGATAATAGTGCTAAAATCGTAAACCGGCGTCTTCGACACGCAGCACACATCAAGTTCCAGATTTGAGAGAGCACTAGTCAGGGCAGCCTGCTGAGCGATTTGTGGGAGAGTGCGGACATTGAGAGCGGCAATGTTTGCCAGTTGTCTCGGCCTAGGAAAACAATTATCACCCGAAGGTACATGGTAGGCAGAAGACGTGAGGATGAGGCAGCAGGTTAAAGTTGTGTTAGATGAATAATATCACTGTCGGGAGAACGATAGCTTCTGGTACTTCCCGGCCGTTTATGCCGCGGAAGAGGGTTGACTTGAGGGACCCCACCCCGAGTCTCTGACCCAAAAGTCTGACTTACGAGACAACAGGACACATGGTTTTCTTGGCGGAACCTACCCGGGGCCAATGACCCAAGAATCTGACTCACCCGGTAGTGAAAGGCTTGCATAGCCCGACGATGTAGTGAATAACATGTGTCTGATTTTGAGCGCAATTGCATGCGGTGGATATATTCGAAGGTACATCAGGCTTTTGAATCATATCGGTTTTTTTCCGATCATATCGGATAACATTCCAGAGGTCACGGTCAACTGTTGGGCGATCGGAGTGCTCTTTGTTTGAGGGTACCTTTTCTAGACCCTCCTCCTCCTGATACGGAAGATAACACTGCTGCAACTATGAAAATAGTTCAGTTGTATGCGCAAAGGACCGCGCCTTGCTACCTAAGCACTCCTACGCAATCAGTAGTGTGACATAAAATCCTATGAGTGTAACTGTTTTTCGTCTGCCTGCTCCCGTCTGGCCTGTATGACAAGGTTGCACCTGGAAAGACCGGAGTCCTAGTCAGCATAGCCCGTCGGACCAAAACAGTACACAAGCCTGACCACCTCGTCAAGGTAGCAGTATGAGTCACTATTATAAAAACATTATAAAGGTCAGTGATCTTTTGAAATTCCAGCAAATTTGGACAATCCCAACAATCACAAATTCGGAGCTGGAAATCACAAGGAAAAAAATCATGGAGTATCCTGAAGTTTATCAGAGGCACTGTATGGTGGGCCGTAAACTCTGTGTTACCTAAAGGTTGCCCTAAATGTCAAATGTTTCCGCGGCGGAATGGTGAGTTACACGTGAGAGGAAGTAAAGTGAAAACCATGGAATTTTATTACATCTGCAGATACATCTACAACCTGGTTGAATGTGTAAGTGATTCGTCGTCCATCAAGCTTACCCAAGAACAACTTGACTCATTAGTTAAGAGGTGAAAAGTCTGTTCCCAACCATAAAATTGTAGCGGTAGGTTTTATGAATGAGTTTTAAGCCCAGTGGACAGTCCCAAATATTCATCTCTTAATTCTGGTGATGACTGTTAATTTTTTCAGGTCAAAACTAGTAAAAGCCGCACATCAATACCGAACTAATGGAAGCAGCTGCCACATTTTACTGACCATTTCTCCCTGGAATGCATTGAAGGGGTCGAACACGAATAATGATACCATGGTAATGTGATCTGACTAATGATCGATGCGGGTTTCATCACGAGCAGAGTAGGTTATAGTAAAACGGTACAACTGATCTTTAGAGAGTGAGATATTTTATTAAGTGTAACCCCTCCAACACATGATGGCCGCACAAGTTTGGATCATCAAAAATGAATAACTCGGAAATTCCCTTGAGATAAAACTTAGTTACGAACAGATCACCATAATTCCGACTCGAGAAATGGTTCTTTCAATAACTGGAACCAGTCAGAAGGGTTTTTTTAAAGTAGACCGTATAAACCAAAATCCTCACATTCAAAAGCATGTATTCAGTTTGTGTAGTTTTTGTTTATTTCAGTACATAGGACAATCGGACAGATTTTTAATTATGTAGATAACAAATAGTCCCAAATGCTCTTTGATGCTGATTACTTAAAAGATCATAAACGTTGTTATCTTGGGGACCATGGCTATGGTCAGATTGATGAAGTTGTTGTGGGTAGTCTACTAGTTCATCTTTTAACAGTCAGTTTTCCGCTTCAATTGAAAAAGAGATCACCGGTTCTCTTATAGATGAAAGAAACATGGGTGTTATGAGGGTAATCGCTGAAAGTACATGTAATGCAACATCGTTGTTTAAAGTGTTGGTCTAGGCGCACCCAAACATCGGAGTGATCAAAGAAGAGGAATCGTCAGATCACTTACGATTCTTAGATATCTGACTGGATTAAAGTAACGACCATTCGATTACACAGTAAGCCTATAGAAGGCTAATTTTTACTGGCCAGTGAACGCACAGTTCTGGTCACTAAAACACAGAGGGGGCTTTGTATACACCTTATATAAATGAGCAAGAAGAACATACATGAAGGACAAATCACAAATGAAAACTTTTTTAGTTTATTTTGAAGGAAAGCGACTTCATCTCACCGTTTATGTGGCGGAACGAAGAACAAAAACGAAGAATGATTTTTCAACAAAACTGTTTTTAGAGGTGCCATTTATGCGCAGAGTGTTTGCTAGATAATTAAAACATAGCCATTTCACAAGCTTATGAAGTTGCTCAAATTTGTGGAACTCAAC
Source organism: Paragonimus skrjabini miyazakii (assembly GCA_014338405.1). Lineage (NCBI taxonomy): Eukaryota > Metazoa > Platyhelminthes > Trematoda > Plagiorchiida > Troglotrematidae > Paragonimus > Paragonimus skrjabini miyazakii. Next base: position 150,769 of record JTDE01000028.1, read on the forward strand.
TGTCACGAACGGCTCGAGATGAAATGATCTTAGTTGGGACGCGCATCACGGCGCTCACCGAAAGGTCAAACAAGTGCACCAGATAGGACGTATGCACGGACCGAACAACAACCCTGGAACATGTCATGGGGTGACCAACACAGTCGGAAGCCACGCCGAAGCCAAGCTACTAAAGCCAAGCCAATGAAGCCAGCTGCTGTGTTGATTTCATATATAATGCCCTATTGACAATATACAAAGAACTTTTGTCGTGCCTCACTGCCGAGTCTTTTGCAATCAGTCGGGATAGCTTGAGGTCGTATTAACCAACGTTACATCAACAAGCAGTACATTTACCGGGGCTACAAAACAAGGGGACCAAGGTGGCCAGGTCATAGTTCACGTAATTTACAAGATTTGTTTAACTGCAGTAAGAATTACATAGAATTTACTAATCGATCTCTTGGTAAGCGGGACGATTAGCATGTCCCGAAGTCGTTACAAACGGCCATTCTGGCCATGCCAACTGCCTCAACCGACCGAAATCCGTCACCTTCATTCAGCATAAACATACTCAAACAAGCAACTGAGTCGATTTCATCAACTTACTCAACGTTCTGTTTGGCACCAGAAATGAAGGCATGTTCCAAGTTCCTGGGCCCTATCAACGATACCGTACCAACTCATCCTCGAATGTTTCGAAGTACACCTTAAACGGAAAGACTTACAAATATATCAGGAGAACAAGAGAAGTATAGAGAGTGGCTCGATGCTAGTGATAGTCTAACTACTGCAATTATAATGTAGTTTTTGAAAGCTAACCAACGTAAACAATCTGTAGGAGTTTAAATAGATAGAATTTTACACTCAGGTACAAGACTGCGGATCATCCTGGCTTGGGGTGGAAACCTGTGTGGACATCGTAAAAACAAGACACATTCCTTGCGGTTTGAGAAACTTAAGTTTATTTCTGTGTTTCTGACCCACAATTTAAAAGAAAAGTTTCCCCTAGATGCAGACAAATGTTGAATATACAAAAATAAAATTCTGGTGAACGTCTGCAACCTCAGACGATTGTCCCTCCAACTGGAGTTATTAATGCGTGCGTAGTCAGGTGTACAATTAAGCAATGTAGGATTATTCAAATCAACTTCGATAGGTCTTAAGTAAACAAGATTAATAACGTTGGTTTGAGAATCTTTAAGATAAGCACTTTCGCTGTGGGTATCAATTACTTTGTTGAATGGTAGAATACAACACCAGACTGCCGCGAGCGGTATGTTGGGTGTACTATGGTAGCCGTCGAGTCCAGGATTCGTTCGATAGGCGCCTGAATTCAGCGATCGACACACAGGTTCGAGGCAGAGGCCCAAGGGTCCCGGATCCAGTCGGTTTTTCTTCTTCAATGTCAAGCGGGCGTCTGTTGATCTGAAAGGCATTCAGTGAAAACAGGGTGTAGCACCGCTTTTGGGAATTACAGTAAATATCAAGAAACAAACTAAGATTACTTGCATAAAAGGAATTTTGGAAAATGAGAGCCAAGTAATATTTTAAAGCGATCGCTAGAAGCGCTACTGACGACCTCAGCAGGAAGACTGTTCCAGAAGTTAACACCCCTGTAGGAAAAAACTGCTGTCTAAGAAAGGTCCGAGGACGAAGCTTGAAGAGCTTCATGTTATGTCTTCGCCGACCGTCGTCATTCGCTACAGTGAAGAACCGATCAACAAAGCCTACTCTAAAGAGGAAGTGTGTGAAAATTAAACCACCGCGGAGTCGTCGAAATTCAAATGGGTATAGATAAAGAATTTCAAGTCGAGACTCGTACGTGACACTACTGAGACCTGTAACTAGTTTGGTGGCCACGCGCTGAACACGCTGAACGGCTAATATGTCTTTCTTCAGGTCGGTATAAACGAGCTGATTAGCATACTCGATGAGCGGCCTTATATAAACCCCGTAAAGCGTTTGGAACGCTTTCTTATCTATGCGGGGGAAATTGCGCTCAATCATCTTAAGAGTAGCAAACCCATTTTTCGCTGCCATCTCGTGGTGATGCGCAACATATAAGTTAGACGACAGCCAGATGCCCAGATCTTTCTTCAGATCGATTTTTAAGGTATATATTGTACCGAACGCACTATGAATCACGAAGGCGTTGCTAGAATCTCCACCGGGTGACATGTGCGCACTTACTGTCGTTTAGTGGGAGACTCCAATCGTCCGACCAACGCTTAATCGCGTCAAGATCAATCTGTAATGAACTGGGATCAGTGGCATTCCAGATTTTTAGGTCGTCGTCATATAGGAGGGCGTTGCTGGAAATATTGTCCGGAAGGTCACTTATATGTATCAGGAATAACAGAGGACCTAGCACTGACCCTTGAGGAACTCCCACAGAAATGAAAGAGGGAGATGAGAGGTCTGATCCGGTTTTAACTCTAAACGTTCTGTTATCAAGGAAAGAAACAATCCAACAAAGAACCTCTCCTTGAATACCATAGGCTTCCAGTTTGTGTTTCAGGGGGCCGTGTGGGACACGGTCGGAAGCCTTGGCAAAGTCGAAGAAGATGGCATCTGAGATAAGGCCATTGTCTCTGACTTCCATTAGACTGTCCATGAAAGCAAGCATATTAGTTACGCATGACCGAGTAGGAAGGAAGCCATGCTGGGTAGAGGAAAAAAGATGGTTTGTTAAAAGGTGGTTAAGGATGGCACGCTTTAATAAGCGCTCCATTATCTTACACGGAATGTTAGTATGGCTGATTGGCCGATAGACAGCCGGAGAATGCCGGTCACCCGCTTTAAGTATGGGCATGGCCGTCGCCTCTTTCCATGCGCTAGGGAGAATGCCAGTCTGGACTGTCTGTTTAAACAGCTTATAAAAGGGTTCTGCTAGACTAGCAGCCGCTTCTTTGATAATTCTGGGATGGATCTTGTCAAGACCTATTGCACTATAAGAATTCACCTTAAGTAAAAGGTCCTCATCATCCAGCACGGAAAACTCGGCGGTAACGAGTGATTGCCAGAAATTCTGCTGCTGAAGGATAGGGTCCCAGTCCGGCGGTGCATCGCTATATACTGCCGTGTAGTAGTCCCAAAATAATTCGGCCACAACTAGGGAGTCAGATGAGGTCTCCCCGCCGGGCAGTCGCAGAGAAAGAGCCGAGGCGCAGAGAAAGAAGGCAAACCATCAAGGTGAAATGCATGCGTTTCAACTTCTGTAACTGTGCGTTCATTGTTTGACAAATCATTTCGCTTAGCTGACCTAACACGTAATCGCAATGAAACTACAATGTAGCAAACTGGGTAAAATGCAGATAATGAAGGCGTGGCTGTTGCAATAAACTCTGTCATACCTCGATTCGAGTTGTAGACTCAAGGCGCTGTTGTGGTAAAAGTTATTTAACCGTTTCCAGATTCCCATAGAATCCATAAGAAGTCAGTTATGCGAACAGTTGTTTTCGGTAATTTTCATCGGGCCTTTACAACCACATAGTTATTTAGAATAACTCTAATTGTCTGTGCACTGCTCGATGATATTACCTGTCAAGGACATAGAAAACCGATGATAAGAGTTAAACAGTTTCACTGTTTATTCTAGACTGTGAAACATGATTTATAGCAAAACATTTACACTTTAATGAACAGTGAATTAACCTCTTCAATGAAATAATCGCTTCAAAAGATATATCTCCATAATTGAAAGTGCAGCTTGTTGGGGTCAACAACCAAGTAAAATTTCGAGGAATCTCATAACTTCCACTTGCGCTTCTTGTATACTTTATCTGAGGGACCGGGTGTTATTCTCATGTTGCTTCCTTCATTCGTGCGTACTTACGCATTTATTTGCCACTATCGTTTGTTATCTTGATTTTCGGGTTTGTTCCACTTGAATCCCTTCGATTTTTACCGTTGTTAAACATGTACGACATTTGGAAACACGTTCGGTTGGCGCCGTTTCAAGTGTCGCCGCGTGGGCGTAATATTTTGTTTGTTTGACCAAACTAATTGCTTCCTACATTTCCACATTGTTGAAAACATTAGGCTTTATTTCCAAGTTATGAAGTTTGTTTAGTTCGGCGCCTCCTGACAATAACATTTTGTTATTTTTCGGGAAAATTCACTGCAAACACAATGTAAAAGCGTTACATGCATCAATGCATCCACGCAAATTGCATGTAAGGAGCCGTTAAACTTTTCAGTCTATCAAGGATAATTTACTTCTATAGAATGTGGCGGTCATCAGAGTCGACTACTGGCACATCAACATGTCGAGAAGTGTTGACTGCTTCCTAACTATAACAGTTCCAAAATGTGGGCATTTACCTCTCAGCAGTTGGACATAGTTGTAGTTTAAGTTTCACTGATGAAGAGTTCACACTGGTACAGAGTGCGTTAAAGCAGGATTGCTGGCATTGAGCGCAATAAGGGGTTCGGACATCGCTGCGGTATTACAATTAGATCGGCAGTAGTTTCCAACTATTTCGTCCATCATACAAATTTGACGATATGACGGATAATGCTACTGTTGTAGTAGCAGATGAGACAACGTTACATGTTCGGTCGAAATATTCGAATTTTTCCAAGTTCCAGTTCTCAGTGCAGTAGTCGATTCAGAGTGGGTCAAATAAGGAATTAACTGCAATATGTTCAGACGCATGAAGGTGACAGTAGGGGTACAGGACCAATTATGATGGAAAGACCATCAGTGAGCCAGGCTGCGCGTTGAATCTGATGAAACTGTGCGTTAAGAGCACATCGTAGTACTGTGATACTTATTTAGCAGTCCAACATTTTAAGGCCAAAATATGCAATCTAACTAATCTCATAGTAGACATTATGCGCTAGTTCACGCCCCCGAGAAAGAGATGAGGTGGATCATGGGTGAGCACTCTCAAGGTGTTAGGCTACTCCTGGGAATAAAAGTGAGTTTGATTATGATGCATGATCACGATCCATTTTGATTTGGTAGCATGTAGACAGTTAGGTGTTGAACAGTAGCTGAGGTTCCTAAACCAATGCCAGATACTTGTGTTAAAGTTTTGCAGTGTGGTAAAAGTTGAACCAATCAAAATGTTCTCACAGTAGCTATCTATCAGAAAATCACAGACGACAATAGGTAGAAGAACTGCACCAAGTATACTTGATAAGATTCTGTAACTTTTCAAATACACATGTAATAAGTCAGTAAGACTCAATATATGTTAGTGTGTTCCTTTGTGAGGGTATACATGACACCATTTTTTTGTTTACGTTAGCAAAATATGCAATGTGTTTTACAGGAAAATAGTGAGATGTTCAGACACTTTTTGAAACGGACATTTACAAAATTAATCACGTAGTACATCAGACCACGCTAAGTAAGGGTGATATATTTTACCTCGTTGATTACCATCATGACAAATATGAACGATTAGTTTTTTAGGCTAAGCTTGCAAACTCTATGGAGACTTGTCCACGTCGATGTGGTTGGCATCAACGATAATCAAGTAAGATTGGTCTGATGATACAAACTCGACACAAACAGTTGACATGCTTAACCTGATCGTAGAGTCATCCAGTGGACAGCACGCCGGTGGAAGTTTTAATCTACTGATATTCATGTGTGGGTTCTACACAAACATCTAACCCGGCAAAAGGAGAACTTCACGCTTATCTGAACTCATTGTAGCACAGTGACAGTGACATTCAGGTGTTTCGGCGTGTGTGAGACCGTCGAGCGTCATCATTAGAGAGTGTATCAGATAATGTATGACCAAAAAATCCGTATACTCTGTCAAGAAGTAAGCGAATCAGTTTCAGCATGGTCACTTGTATTAAAATCTGTCATGGCAGTGAAGCCAAGAATCTCAACAGTACCACTTGGTCAGAGGTTCTACCGACCTAGTGAGAAGATGGTATTTTCTGCGATTTTCTTCCTTCTTATCTTGAACTTTTGGATCAATACGTCATATTCACTGTTAAGCTGGTGTGACCTTAATCCGGCAAGGTACCACTTGGGTGTCTTGATATGACGATGTGCCAAGCACCCGTAGTGAAATCAGATTCAATGCGCAGCCTGGCTCCCTAACAGTCCTCACAAATATGCGTGATAAGCGTACAGTGTACGTGCAGATATCCGGACGAAGCAATACAAGTTTCCAAGTGAACGCGAAGCGCCGTGCATAATCAGATTAGAAAGTCAGTCTTGAATCAGGATCGCGAAAGATATCTGGAGGTGGATCAGACATAGAGTTACACAACAGCATTCGGCGTTAGTTTTATACAACGGCAAGTGTCCTTCATTTCCTACCATCATTTACACTCTGAAAGTATTACACCAATCTTAACAGGTAATCACGGTCTGTGTATTTAAGTGAACGCTAATGTTGTTGAAGCTTTCATGACCTATAAGATTAACTCCGACTTGATCAGAACGAACTGTGTGTAAATGTTCTACCACCATGGTAACAAGAAAGGTTATGAACTATGGTACAATGAATGCGGTATGCTTTGATGGCTAATTTGGCCTGTGCATTTTAACTTACAAACCGTCCGCTTTGTATACCCGTAAACATGTAGCTAAATTAATTTGTAAATAACTCATGCGAGGTAAGATTTCAGTTACGTTTAAATTAAGTCTTGTTGAAGAGAATAATTCATGTTTGCTTATTGTACCATATTAATGCAGCAGCCAGTCAAACTCACTCAAATTGATGGACGACGTGGAGAGACCGTGTTGCCACTTGTTTCCCACTGTTCTGTCAGAACAGCGCTTCAGCAGTAATAATTAGAATTGTATTCTTGAAGATTGAAACAACTGATCATCTCTTACTGATCTTTTAGGTGCTTAGTCTTCTAATAATGTTTGTTTTATCCATCACACTAATTAGATTTTTAGCGCTTGTTGAGAATTCTAGTGTTTTCAAAACTGTCATTCTTTCACGGGGTATCTTCACACATTAGGTGGATTGGCGCCTATTTCTTAGGACACTCCTGGTCAGATATGATATGGTGGTGTATCACTGAACGGACAAACAGGACTCTGTTATTGATTTTACAGACCGGCTTATTTAAACTGATCTTCTGATCTGCAGCCCAAAATAATCGTTCTTTAATGGTCAATATGCACCTAAACCTTTTACTATCATTTCATTGCTGCTATTTTAATCCCACTTGCACCTAACATGTAAACCAGTGCAACACCATGTAGCGGTGGGCCTATCTTGAATTGTCTACGATGATATGAATGGCTGGAGATTACTTTCTCATGAATTCAGTGGAGTTATCCACGTTCCATATGTGTTGAAACTGTTTGGAAAGTCGCATCAATGAAGTGAATGGTATTGAATGGTGGTCGAGGTATATAGCTAAATCACGATACTATCAGAAATGATTCCGGAAGCTTCCGAAGTACCAAATTAGTTTACTGAATGTGAAGGCAATTGATTTGTCTGCAGGCAATCCGTAATATAATCAAGCTTCTTGAAAACTAGGTCGACCATGACATAATGGAAGCTAACAGAATATCAGCGAAGATGAGTAAGACACTATTACTCAAAAATAATTTCATTCAATCTTTTCAGTAGTCCGGCTTCAATACTATGTAATAATTGGCTTTTGCGCGATAGTTTAGAAAACGACTGATTTCCGTAATGGATTTTGGCAGATTAGATACGCAGAACATGTTAGACATTAAGAAGTACTTTTTGTCTATAAAGGCGTTTGTTTCGTGGCACTGCAACATTCCCTTAGCATTTGAAACAAATCTTTTAAAAGTTCTTCTTAATTGTTTGAATGAATTTTTATACTATGTTGTCTTTGATTGTGGACCAGTAAGCGGATCGGCAACAATTATTGATGAACAAATACTTGGATTTTTGGACCACATTTCTGTTCTCTTATCATCAGCTGACGTCTTTTTTTAGACGAAATACTGCACTTTATATTTTGGTTCCATAAGTAGCAACTACCAAGATGTACTATCAAACAGTCGTTTCATACTGTGGATAAACTGGCCACTAAACCTGAAGCAAGCGATCATTCATTTTTGTGCCTGACGGCTTTTGCATCGTTCGTGCAGTTTGTTATAGTTAGCCAGAATATTCACTCCCACACCATGTTTCTTAGAGATTTGATGCAGTTTGTTTTTGATAATTAATTAATTAAGTAATTAGTCTAATAGTCTCGACACACCTGTTAGCATATCATACCAAAGCACTCGAGAGTCTGAAAACATTTTATGCACAGTTTGAGATGATCATTCCAACGCACAATATAAACTCTCCTAGAGAAAAAGGTGTTCCACTAGAACGGGTTACTTTTGTAAATATGTTTTTCACTTTCTTCAAGGCAGTCAATAGTTACCTAGTTTCGCCTTTTTAGTAAATTTTACAGTTGAAGTATATGCACACGTAACTTATGTTTCTTTAAGAACGGAACGCTCAAAATGACCGGCAATAGACATAAGCAAATTTTCTCACATAAAACTTTTGGTGCCTGGTCAACGGTAAAGTTGATCGATGACAGTTGTGGTGTATTAGGACCGATTGGGTTGGAGAAAAATTTCTTACTTGTCACCAGGTGAATGATGTTGCTTGTACAAGCGACAAGTAACAAGGCAGCAATGTTCACGGCACCCAATGTCTTCTGACAAAACGGAAAAACAGATGTTGTAGCAATGTACCAAGCTACACGCAAGATCACGGATGACAAATCAACTGAGGGAGAAACGGAAAAACATCATATTCTCCACCACTTTTGTTACTCTTTACCCACAACCCTTGATAGAAGCACATGCAATACAGATTAACTTCTCCCTACCTGTACATTGTTAATGTTAATGTGACCTTGGAAGAACGTTGCTGCAAGTAAGTTGCTGAGGACAGACAGACTTAGATGAAGCTGAATGACTTCTTATCATGCCGTCAATCATCACTTTCCTTGATGAAGCAGGACCATTTCTTCTCCCCAGTTACCACGCTACTAGTAGGTGCAAGTTGTAAAGGACCAGTGTGACGGTTGTGTGTTGTCTGCGCCATGATAATGTGGATATACGGTGATAAGTCCACAGAACAGAACAGACTGGACTACGGTTAGTGACTTAGACCATAGTGCCAAAAGATAAGCGTTGACACATTGACACCGGTTGTGCATGTCCACTGTGGAACTTCCTACATAAAACTCTTCCCAGAGTAAACATCAATACCATTCTGCTGCTTTCAGCGGATTGCAATCTCAACATTTTAATAACTACAAGATTGTATGCCAACATAACGGACACAAGAAGGAAAGAAATCCACTGGATTAGCCAAAACCACTTGATTTCATGCTACTATCACTGTGTAAGAATGCATTAGCTCTGGTATGAGACAGGTCAAACATAAGTCAAACATCCCTTGTTTTGACCACTAAACACGAACACAACAACAGCAACGTGGGGTGCGTGTATGCACATGCGTATAAACTGTTATATCCTAAACTGACTTTCATTAAACAAATATGAATCTTAAAATGTGTTGTGTAGAAATTCTCGAACCGTTAATCACTACAAAGTTTATCAGATACAAAATATTGCGAAATTAATGTATTTTGATGAAATTTCTTTCCCCTCCTGGTTTTAAACGTGTGGACACAATCTGACTTGACCAAAACTTTGAACATCTGACTTAATCTTGGTAAATATTGGGCAAACAATTAGTTGTCAGCACACACCCACATCTAAGTGCCATAACGTTTCAGGATTCATTTCGATCACCCGGAAAAGATGTACAATAGGGAGTGTTAAGAAGAACATTTGTGTTTGACAACTTGTTCAGTGAAAATGGTAGCAACTGTGAGGTCTGAGTAGTGTTCAGCTTGCCACCCAATCTTTCATTAATTACCGAAGTGCTGAGAACATAGAAGTAACAGAAATTTACCGATGTGATACAGTATGTTCTTCATCAATAAATTTTGTTAAATATGGAGTAAACTTTTCGAAAATCGTAATTTTATTTTTTGATTCGAGAGCTTTTATCACGCATATGATGTAAATAGTTAATTTATATATGGAGGTTGCATGTCAACCAATGCATTACATTTTGGAACTTTCGACCTCTTTGTGCCTTGTACTACACTGTGGTGTGTAAGATAGGGTAATATCAAAGTTGTTTCACATAGGTGGTTTTCTTTCAAGTTCGTTAGTATCATGTTAAAAATGGAAATATTCGTGTCTGGTCAACATGCAACACATAACTGTAGAAACATGACATTTTGGTAGACAGCTTAAGTGATATCAAGCCACAAACCATTCAAACGACAAGATTGTTTGTGAAGTGAAATCATTCATTACCGATTTCAACACAATAAAGAATGATTTTGTTGATAAGTAAAATATTCTCGTAAAAGTTAGTAGAACAAGCGGGAAGAATTTGGCATACCATTTTATTTAATACATAACTGTCATTCTAATCTTTCAAAAATAGCTAAAGAACAGATAGTAGTTGGAACGTGTTTGACACCGAGTAAGCATCCATAATTGCATGACAGTTTGTGAGCGTTCGGTAATGTTTTATTGGTGATTTCGCTTCTGACATTGAAGCTTCTTCAGATCGGATGAACTATGCCTTTTTCCATACTAGTTTCTCTTTCACGCATAAGAATTTATCTTTCGTGTAAAAGCCTTTCGTTTTAGTGCAGTAGAATTTCTCCATTGTATTTTCAGGCTGTGGAAATGGCTTATGATTGATCTAGTGGACTCATATCTTGCGGCCTTTTTGATTGCGACTGCACGCATTGGCTGCTGCGCTTGGACAATGTCCGAGGGAACACTTGAGTTTGAAGGTCGTCATGTGGTCCAATTAGGGTATAGAGTCCAGCCCAAATGGGATAGAGAACACAAGCCAACGATTGTTGCAGTGGTCAGCGCGGCTGTCTGATAATTACTTGAGCTGAGATTCATCTACTGATCGTGGAAAGGATACGGACTAGTAGTGAGCTCTGACGACAGCGGAACGTGAGTTTTGTGCTTTCTTGTAAAAGAAACTAGCTAGAAAGTCTACGTTGGGGTAAAAGTTGCGATCATTCGTGGATGACTCTCAGTTTAACTTGACAGACTTCCCTAATATTATTAATGACGAGGATCCGAATCGTTAATGTATTAGCCCTCCAACGAACTTTAGAAGCACCGATTTGTTGAAATCCGACAGGGTCAGTTATCAGTAATGAAAGTTCGGGGATTTAGGTTATTTCAAAATTGAACACCATCCACACTCGATCCCGGCCTTCGCATTCAGATAAGCCTTTCGGCTAGCCCACTTCGAAAGGAAGCACTAGACTCGAGTTTGACTCTTATTAGTGCTCACCAGTAGTGCATATCCTTGTCCGGATCGGAGTTTACACTCTGACCCTCGTGGTTGTGAGACTAGTGTGTTAACCACAACGCCACCAACCTCACAATAGGCCTGACCGAATAATCAAATCCAAACGCTCAACCACAACCTTGTATGAATGGTGTTCAGCTTGCCCGATCATTTCGAAAGAAGAAAGAACAGAATCACTTTGTTCTATCCAATCGAGAACCCCGTGATCAGGACTTCTTAGTTAGATTGAAGTTACTGTCTTCATTGAAACCAACTGAGCATGGTTTGAATCAGTAAGGTCAGTTAGATTCGGTGAAGGAACAGTTCCGTCATTCAACGCATCCACAGAAATCAGTGAAGGGTCCTATCTGTAGTTTGAATTCCAAATGCAATCACTATACAGCATCAGATTTTAAAACTTAATGGCTTATTCAGACAATACAAACGGAATGTTTTCGCTAGTGTGTTGTTAACCGGTTCAATCCTTTGTGCACGTTGAACGCACAGACATATTTCACGATATCTAATAAGTACTTCACAGGAGGTTCATAAACAAAACATTACACTAAATTAAGATAGAGTGAACGTCTAGATTAAGCCGTTACGGGTGTCAAATCCTACTCAGTCCAAATCATGCTGTACTCAGTAAAACGCTCAATGTTCCAATAGGCCTTTCATAAACAAGGAGATGGGCAGGTGCGTTTACTCGACGGTGCGTAAACAAATTGCAGGATATACCCCCCATGTTCATTAATAATACATTAAAACTTCCGTTTTTATGCAGTTATTTGAGTATGGAAGATGTTGGATGTCGCTTCCTTGTGAGCACGCCTGAGTTGGCAATTACCCACTGTGGACACAACCAACTAAGATTCCTTCACAAATGTCGGTAAACAGTCGCGCATTAATCCTTTGGGTGATGGGCTCAAAGCATCTAACGGATGCTACCTGAAGCAAGCAAAGGTACTAGCAAAACTCATGTTATAATTTACAGGCCTTCGACTGTGTCCTTCAGATTTAGAGGAACTTGCTAGCTGGTCGGCCTCACCAATCACTTTTGTCAGAGCACATTAGTGGCTCATATTATCATTTCAAATGTGAGTTAACTTTCATGTCTCGAGCTCACTAATTACATTATATCCAATTGCACTGTTGTTGCGTTTACACTTCTTCTCAGAATCTGACATGGACAATACTCGGATAGTCCGAGGGGTTTTGCTGCTATTAAAATCATGGCTTTTAAAAATACACAGGCGTCTGCGGATTCTACAGATTCCGCCTTAATTTTTTGCAGCACAAAATATTTCACCGAAGTACTTTACTTAAGGATTAAACTGACACGTTTGTGTCCGGTGCACACTGCTCGCAAATGGTTGCCACTACGAATCGAAACTGGTCAGCGTCCAAAATACTTTGTACTATTGCGGTGGTTGAACATGCTTTCAGCCGAGCCAAGCATACAGAATCCTAATCAAAACTGTCGATTTACTACGTACTGAACTTAAAAGTAGATTCGTTGTTATACTGCATGCAGCGTCTGTCGATTGAAAATACTTCATTGATTTTACCTAAAGTGCCGGGTGGAAACTCTCACTTCTAGAAGATCTCTTACTGACACAATCACGGGTAAAACTACTTTTCCCTTACGTCAGGTTGCTGCTCGCGAAAAACCCATCAGGGGTGCAACGAAATCACTGCCTACTCATAAACGTAGAAACAGTCCATTTCAACCAAATGGTGTCTACTTTTGGTTTGACTGTCGAATGAGGACCTCAAGCATGGTTCGATGAGTTATGGTATTTGGATTACCCAGCCGTATTCGTCATAGTTCATCTACATAGAAGTTGAATGAGTCAAATCAGCGTACTGTTAACTAGCCGCATCGGCCGAACGGTATAGACTGTGCCCGATAGTTTCCGTTCAAGGTTGTAATTTGGCCCTCAAGCCCTGAGGTTGAAGGCAAATTTGACAACATATCAAACGCTTGTGCTATTAAGCAACCAGACCATAATGAAGGGTGTGACCAACAACTGTGGGAATTTTTGTAACAGCATTGTATACAGAATTAACAAAACTAACTTTTACCATGTTATACTGTAGAAAACCGTTTTATGATAACTTACGATTCGCGACATCTAGGCAAGTATCATAAGAAGCTTCTCACTGTGGCACTTTGTTGTACTGCTGGCGATTGTAACCTAAGAAAAGAGCCATTCTGCAATGCTTTTTTGTCAGATATATGTGGTTTTTTACTCAAATGCAAAATGTGCAGAAACGAGTTATGTTTGCTTTGACATTGAGGTAAAAATAACTGTTTCAAATGCGACGTTTTATATAAATTGATTTCTGGACAAAGTATCATCTAAACCAATGTCACCTTTATCACTACTGGTTTATGCCAACTTATTTTCAAACCACTGAATGATACTTTTAAAATTTAATGAGTTTGGTATACATACTGAGTTCTTTTCTATATGTGTAGTAAAACTGGAAATTTGTGATAGAGAGTGAGAAAAGAGGTTTAGCGTAATCCTCCCAGTTCACTACTAAAGACAACTTTGAGGTGGTTGAAAAAACAGTGAGAAAGAGTTTAGATAGATGCCGCAGACTAGAAGACAGACGTTGATTTTACTTAAAGACATGCAATAGTTTATAGTGCACATGGGTATGTTTAGGCTAATTGGTGTAACGGACCAGCAATCGCAACTTCACATAACGCTTTAATGGCAGAAGGATTAATAAACAGCTACTTTCGAATTACTCTGCTGATTAGTTGATGTATATTTATGGTCATCTCGCGTTGGGTTATTCCTTGTTGTCCGGACTATATCATCTTTCCAGTCTACTGCCAACGGAATAAAGATGACGAATGTATTTAAAGATCAAATACATTTTTCTTAATTGCCTCGCTACACCGGTTGCATTTACAAGACTTGCTGAGACTTACGTTCATAATTCAACTTACCGGGTTCGCAGTCATACATTTATCTAAATGTTGAAATAAAATATTACCTTCAATGCAGCTTTCTTTCTCAGAAAGGAAAACTGTCTCTTAGGAACAATCTGTTTTCCACAAGTGCACCCTTTATAAGAAAGTTATTGCATTACAAACAGTAAGGTATCATAATTACATCCAGTAAGTCGAGATTAGTCAACAATTAATTTCCCAACACGTCCAGTTGTAAAATGTTAGCTTGACTATGTTAAACAGAATTTTAGGTCAGAACTCAAAATATCTATTTAGAGCATGTTTGTTCAGTTATGGTGAGTTCAGAACTGATGGCTTTAGCTATTTTGTTTGATGGTTTTATCAAACGAATTTGTATTTGCGACAATTAGTGCACAATGATGAAACTACTTCGAGTTAACATTTATGTTCCGCTGTGAGTAAAATTCCAGTGTACATAATTTTTCAGTTCAGGACTCGTTTTCTTAAGCGGGCCATATTTACCGTCGAACTTCAGACACTTCTGGATGAGATATACAAAACGAAGTAACATTTTGTTTGCAACCACCGTGTTCAATTTATCTGATTTTGAAACCTTCTGCTTCCCATCTGTGAAATTTACCTGTTTTGAATTCTCGTTAATGTCGGTCAGTCAAAATTGAACTCGAAACTAACTTACTTATCAGCTAACCGGGAAGTAAGGTTTTCTGACCATCTGCTGCTGGTTAACTTCATTGTTACGCGGCTGTCTGAACAGAATGTGTCGAAAACAGAGAGATATATTCCAGACAAAATGTTTCCTAAAATGATAAATGGGAATCCCAAACGAAAGGGCTATGCAATGTTCTGCAAGTCTGATTTAGTCAAGATAGAAGCTCAGTAAAAAACAAAGCTACAGTGTAACAGAGTACATAGTAGAAAACAACGCTTCGGACTTATTGTTCTTCACTGAGAATCCATTAGATCGATTTGCTCAACGCTATATGAAGCACGGCCTTGTGACCTTAAGTCAGGATAGTTTCTGATACTTTGTTTCATTTAAACGTTTGTCCTTTGGAAAAATAAGGTATTTATACAAGTTCTGCGCGTAATGTTCATTTGGTTAACAATGTTCAAAAGTAGGACCACTAAACATAATTTGTCGAAATTAACTAAAGAATGTTACTTGATTTTACTTTTTGCCTTGCACATAACGCGCCTAAATGTTTTCCTGTTCCCGGTAATAATAGGTCGACTTCATGTCTATTGTTTATGGAGAGTGAAAACTTCTGGATGTTCACTGCAACACTTTTATTCGAAAACAAACATTGAGAAGAAATTTGATTTAGTTATTTAATGTACGATGGTTTTTAAATATAGACAGTACACCTATTCGAAAATGTAATCTTGAATGCGGCGTTAACTTTCTACCTGTGAACGAACATTTGGACGTAACATACGGGAATATTGATATAACTGCCTGGACCACAATACTGCAGATGTCTAGAGAGATAAAAGTTATTTATGAAGTTTAAACGTTGTACCCCTTTGAGCCATTTTAATAGAACGGTCAGAAGACAAATTACGATATGGGTTCATTTCGCACACTCTTCCCAGCCGTAAGGGCGTGACTAGCATGAAACCAAAACAAACAGGACTTAAACGAAACGGTTGAAAGTATAAATCGGGCTGGATCTTGAGTGATACTCAAGCCCAAGCCCACGGGAATCAAACAATGTCAGCTGTTTTATGCACATACAACCGGCTATCGATGGTTGAGAATTTGTGAGCTGTAAGCGCTCAAGACCTTATACGTAGGTGCGATATTGATACTGTGGTCTGTGGTCGATAAGTGCCTTACAGTGGATGAAGCAGCGTTTTGTCTTCGGTGAGTGTCACTTATTAGCAGATGAATTAATGCAGCCCTCAACCACCTTGAGATGTGCTCCCTGTCTCTTGTTTCAAGCGTTCTTTCTGCTCTACCAATATGCGTTTCCGCAAATGCAAGAAAACTAACAGGTACACTGACTGGTAGAAAACATAGAACTTTGCTTTTTGACCTGGGGTAGAGGTAACTCAGTCATCTGTGAGAGAAGATCAGAATTTGCTACGTTATACATATGTTTCACCGCGGCAGTGATTGTCTTCTCCGAAGATGTTTGTCAGGCTACTATATTTGAAGAGGAGTTTTAATGTAGACAGCTTTTTAGGAAGTTCAACGAACACATCCTCCGTGAGGGTGAGTTTAATCCATTTCCGGGTGAAACCTTCCGATCACTTGTTAGCATGAAGCACTTCGTTTAATCAGATTGTAATCCATCCATCGAGCATATTCTTGAGGCTGTCTAAAACGCTGTGCTTACTAGTGACCCTGTGTATGCAACAGCAGCAAAACCGACGAAGTTCATACACTGTCCCGTCGATGCAAGCTTACGGTACACTGAACATTCAACAGATCCATCTGAACAGCGTCTAACCAAGATGTCCAGGAATGGTAAACTGTTCTCACTTTCTTATACGACCGTTACTGAGAGACGGGTGAACTGAACTAAAAGTTCGAACTGTTCTTTCCTTTTGTGCCTCGTTCTGTCAAATCGAAAACGATTGTCGATGTAACGTTTGTACAACTTCGGTTCGTCCACTGCTGTAAGTAGTATTTGTCCAATGGTGACCGTGAACACGTCAGCTAAAACAAGATTCCCTACGGTCAAACCATCGATTTGCTGAAAGCTTTTATCCACAAAATAACCTCTCAAAGTTTCGGTACAAAGTGAAAGTAAACGTTTCAAATAGTTAACATGGATTGGAAGATAAACTGAGTTAGGTAAAAGGAAATCAAATATAAGGTCTATCTTTCCGCATGGTGGTGTTTCTGTGAATGAATAACCGACATCAATGGAACACATCGTATCGGTGACAATATTCGAGTTTTCAACTAGTGTTTTCACTTCAAAAGTGTCCTTGAAATTATGTGCACATATATTTCGTTGAAGAAGTTTCAAAATATCATACACTTTCATTGAAGTCTTGTTGTTTTGTTTTCATGTTGGTCGTACTTTTACGACTGACGAATGTGCGAAGTGAACCCATGTGGTAATTTGTTTTCCGTTTATTTATTAAATGTCCAATTAACGAAAAGAAGCAAACTTTATGCTTTATTTTGGTATTCTATGTATCATTTGTCCTAGGTGCTATTACTTATTTACTGTGAATGTAACAAGCCTTCACGTGTTCATTTTCAAATTAAGAGGCAGTAATTCCGGCAGCAAGCAGTAATAGCGTTCGTTTACAGTTTTCATTAATGCTGACTACTAATGAGTAGTTTGACAGTTTTCGAGATATCTTCCCATTTCTCATGCACCTGATTATGTGCGACAGTGGCAGATCCAATTTAGTATTAGTGAATCGATGAGTGATAAGTCTTTTTGCCTTAGACAATAAATTCAGGTGGATTACTACAACTTTGTTCCGGTTGTTTATAATTATCACATATAATTTGTTTGACTTCCCTTGAAAAACGCTGAACCCAGAGTTTACTCGCCCCTTAAAGCTTGCACGGTTATAGAATGTGACACTTTTCAATGAACCTCAAAGGTGAACACAGCAGTTATCTTGTATGTATGGTTACGGAAAGATAATGACTATGACATCCACGTTTACATCAATATACTTCAGTAATTTTCCAGTCACTGGCAGTCAATTTTCATGAATCGGTCAAGTATACTGGCAAGTAACACGATATCAACACAAACAAAGGGCAAGGTGAAAAATTATTTGACGTGTACAATTTAACGATTGCATGAAACCCGAA
Organism: Paragonimus skrjabini miyazakii; assembly: GCA_014338405.1. Classification (NCBI taxonomy): domain Eukaryota; kingdom Metazoa; phylum Platyhelminthes; class Trematoda; order Plagiorchiida; family Troglotrematidae; genus Paragonimus; species Paragonimus skrjabini miyazakii. The sequence continues at coordinate 168,806 of JTDE01000028.1, forward strand.
CTCACAACTCGTTCTTCTAAGAGAGGACAAACATAAAATAACCAGCCCATTAAGAGGCAGCAAGCAATGGTCCAAACTCACATCAAGGGACTAAAATTACTGTCCAGGTGTCGCAATATGCATTAATACCGCATGATGAGTAGTGTGTTCTGTAATTGTTTGCTTTTTCAACTGAATTAAATTTGACAGTACTGAATTATTATTATTTTTAAATGATTCGTGTTATACGTGGACGTTAAGTTGGTACAACTTGCATAGGGAAATTAGGGAGAATTTCACATTATTCGTAAGTTACTTCGGGGGTAAAGAATTGAATCTGTCTTAGTAAATAGAAAGACCACTAGTCGATCCATCCATCCTCTTTCTTCCCTAACATTTGAAATGTTTGTTCAGTTGCATACAAGAAAATACTTATGCTAAGCTTTACGACAAATTTATGGAAAGTAGCATTTCAGAAACACTTCAATATTCTTATTTATGTTAACAATTCATGTGGTTTATCCTGAGTCGATCACTCGAAACTTTTGATACTTTGCTCGCAATCAAACTCTTTTATACGAATAGCTATCCGTTACAGTCTGCCGGCAGTTCACAACTGCACTCGATATTGCTTTCACACTGTCATTAAGTGCCATGACAGATAAATAGATGAGAGTAAATCCTGTTCATAATGAAGCGTGACTGATAACACAGCTGAATCGTACAGATGATAGCCTGCTCACTGATCTGTGATAAATCTCATCAATTTTTCTGCTAATCCATAAGATTACTTTGAAAACTTGAACCAGTTAGACTTTTGTTATGCGTAAGATAGATAATCAGAAAAGCTAGTTTAACAAATACCCTTTAAGGAAAACAAACAAATCTACATTTATATACATGCCTAATAGAACATGTCTTTTTATGAGGATACTTTTGTGTATACCATGTAGTACCACCTGTAATATGAGGTAATTTGGATATTAATTGAGATAATCAAATGAGAAATATCAGGAATATTTTAGCAATAGCTCGTTTGTAAATCTGAGAGTGAACTGTAAACCCGTATTTCAACATTATGAACTGTTCCACTGAGGGACAATGGTCAACTTTTCAAAATCGTCAACTTTATCACTTGTTAACAATAATAATAAACAGTTGAAAGAGAACACAAACTTACTTCAGTCTGATTCTAAAAAAATAAACTTCAAAACTCATTTTTCAAACTCATTTTCATTAAAAAAACAATACAGTCACTTGAATGATTCAGTCCACTTTTAAATCAGGCGTTTAACGTTATATTCTTCATTAAGATAAATCAGATTTGCACCAAAAACTCGGTGCATGAAAAAAAACATTAAAACATATGGCATTTTTAAAAGTTTTCTAGTTTGACAATCCTTCATAAAATACTTTACGAAAAACTGATGAGCACTTTTTATAGAACCAGTATCTTAGAATCACAGGTGTACATATCATAAAACTTTGTTTGCAGATGAATGTCGGCATGTTCTTTAAATAATATACTGACTAAATGCGACTAACCGTATGCCGTAATTTTGAGAGATTGTTAACGTTTTCATTGAAGTTACACTTTTGGTCAATATACATGTTTTGCTTACACTAATTGCAGGAATTAAAATATGGATAGTGGTACAAAAATCGTAATTTGATTTATTTAGAAATGTTTAATGAAAGTGTAGCACCTAGTAAATTGTCTTCGAATTTTTTCTACTGGTCACATAAATTTGAACTCCAACTTAAATAGTCAAAATTTTTCGGCTGAGTGATGTGTTACATTTTTTGGACAATTATTACAATTACATACGGTGATGGATTCTATCTATTAGAAATAAACTTGTAGAATACAAAGATTTGATGCAGTCCTCAGGTTATAATTATTCCGGATTATGTTCATTGCGGTCAGCTGAATGACCTTGATAAAACATCTGAAAATTTGAAGACAGCCATAACAGGGGAGCTGGAAGGATATAATCTGAACATAATAACCACCTATACCTACGACTTGCGAGTGTTTCGCTTTTCGAATATGCCAACGGTACAGTATTTAACGTCTTCAAAACTTACTCAAATTTCAAACAATTTTTATAATTTCAAGTTGAACATCACCCACAATTGATCGCAGTTTTCGCATTCCCACAGACTTTCTAGTCGGCCCCTTTCGAAAGAAGCACTAGACTCGAAATTCACTTTCATTAGAACTCGTCCGTAGTGTATATCCCTGTCGCGGCGGGGAGTGGAACTCCGGCCATACACTTACGAGGCAGCCGAGTTGGCCACTGCACCACTGACCTCACATTAGGCACACTCGCTAGTGAGTCATGGTCAGTGAGTTGTAATAAATAAAATCTTTTATTATTCAATAGTACTCATGAGTAGTCAAACTATTAAACGAGTTAATCGTAATAGGCACTTCCATTTTACCACGCTGTTCTGTCATACGTTTCCGTCACATCACCGAGTAGGTTGTTGTCTACCTAAACACATAGGATAAACAAACAACTGGTAGGGTCGCAGACGTTTAAAGCGTTCAAGTTTATGGGATTATGTGAATATGTGGATATTAGGTCACAACATCAGTTAAGATGTTGTTAGACTGCGTGAATACCAAACTCTTAGTAATTGTTAGAACTTTACGAACGACACAAAATTTTGTCGTGTCAATTACAGTTAGTCGTCTTATCTGTCTACCTTAGCTTTTACTTATATCTTCGGAGATAATTTATTTTATTCGTCGATTAGACGGGTTGTCATGTGAGTACACAGATTGCTTTTATACCACCTGGATAGCAAGATAAAAATGCCTCATTTGCCAATTCAGTAAACCAGATACTGAAAACAACGAGAGGTCAGAAAACCACAACTTGTATTAGGAAATGGAATATCTCGTTACCCGCGCGTACTCAAGGGCTAGAGTGATGTGAATGCAAAATCACTCATTATCGATCATATCTCTTACATATTCAAACAAAGCTATAAGTTGTCAACTTTGAGCAACAGCTACTACATTTTCAAATTGTTCGGATTTGTGTCAGTTCATACCACGCATGTTATTGTGGAATCTGTTGCTCTTATATCTGTAGCATAAACATATTTCGTTGTGTTTACCGACCATTTTCACGTAAGATGAACTCTCTGGGTATTGAAGCTCGTATACAAACACAGTTATTCGTTCTCAAGATACACCGTAAATGGATCAGTAAAAATCACTATATCGTACTAAAATCATCAATCAATTTTGGAAATATGGAAACAGTGAAGATCGGTTAACTAATAATATACACAGACCGTGGAATTGCAGCAGGGTAAAACGAATGCTGACAATGCACTTCAAACAATGGTCATTAATTCTCAACGAACGTATGGTAGTCAAAATGTGTTTGATCTTTCGATACTGTGCGTCATTATTAATTTGCGGGCATCTTGACAGTCGGCGTAGTAGGTTGAAAACTTTGATGGAAGTAGAAAATTGCAGCGGATCATGGTTCGTCTGAATCCACCTTGCGCGGGAACTCATAAATTTCAGGATGTTTAAGCATTTTCCCTGCATCCTTTTGTCATTTCCATCTGCATAGCTATAAGAAAGTGGTAGCGAACGTCAACTTGTTAATGCAGTTCTTCTGTAAGTAAAAGCCAATCCTAGTGTACATTGAAAATTTATGTCACCATTTTACTTATCAGTAAACCGCTTGCATCGGACAAAACTCTGAAGTTCATAAATGTAAAACACTGTCTTACATTCATTTTCATGACTGCCGAAAAATGCGAAGTAGGAGTAAAAAAATATATCTTTTAAGATAACCATGGCTGATTAGGTAACTTGTTAACAGACTGCTCACATTGCAATGAAGAATAAAGGAAAGGTTTGCTCTGATTTGTAAACCCGGTCTGTATTATTCATATACGAACAGAAATTAACAGCGCTCCTACGACTTACTGTGTAGTTACAACAAAATGATTTCAAAATATTTTTTCTTTTATCCCTATCGGAAGAGCTGAATTGGCGGTCAACGGGAGACATTTATGAATCAACAACTTTTGGAAAACACTTGAGCGTCCACGCGGATAATTACTGTTAATGTAAAATTCACTGCGTTAAACAACTTGCCAATGATTTTAAACTCATGTACCTCCAAGCTGACGTATAATCACATAAATTCCACTTAGGCTTTCTAGCTTCCCTAATTTAGGAACTTCGGATTGCACAGTGACCCACTGGCTGAACAACATTAAACATTTTTGGCTTCATACTATTTGAGTCTTCTTCGGCAAACAGAAAATGTTTACTCCTCGGTTAAACTCCTCCCTATTTGGACTTAACGTATATAATGATGGTTTATTGGCCCAACCTTGTTATGTGACATAAACAAAGCTGTTTTTGGTTAGAGAAGCATTGTATAGACTTCACCTATAAATCTGTAACGGGCTTCCTGGAAATTAACTTGAAAGTTATATGTTCAGAATTATCCTTAACCTGGAAATTGAGAAAACTCTAGTTGTTGTTCTGTGTTTGAAGACAAAACGAAAGTAAACGCAGACTCATGACTGAACATGAAGTATAAGGATTATGTATGAAACAAAAAGAGAATTTTTGGCATAGGATAACACAAACAAATTTTAATCAAAATTTACTGAATATCTGAAGAAAGACTGCCCCGATAAATTTCTTGAATGGAAACGTTGTTTTGAAAATGGTTTTTTAATTACATGCTCTCTCTCTCTCTATATATATATATGATTAAAAAAACAGTACCTTACAGTTTCCCAAATGATGCCACAGCTGGCGGATTATCCACTTGGGAAAGGGGAATTCGACTATAGTGTAGGGGACTAACCCAATACAAAGATACAAATGCCAATATTCAGTTCCAAACGCAGTAGCCGAATAGCTCACTATAGACAGTCCCAATCTATACGAAACAAGAACGCCAAGGAGACGAAACGCGCGCACCAAAAAAGTGTATTGCTAAGCAGAATCAATTCAAACAAGTGATGTTCATTCTGTACAAGGGAAAGTGGCGCAAACTGTATATAACAATAAAGCGGAATATGAACATGTGTACAATACCCCATACTCTCCGTCATACCAAACAAATGCAAATTGGCGCTATTTCTATTGAATCAAAAGTCCATTAGCGTGCACATACTTGGTTGACACTGACTCATAATGGTAACTAAGCCATCTCACAGTTCTCGTATTCCGATTTCACCCATCCATATTTTTATCTTACCGGTAAAGCCTTTTGGATACCGACTTTTTATGCCATCAACATGCCGAATGCTAGACCAGATTATGCATTGACAGTATTTTACAATTCTGACGTCAAATCTACAATTGGTTCTAATGTTTCTTGATGCTCACCTTCAAGCCTACTTTGTATGACCGGTTTATTTCCCGCTTGAACTCATCAGGTAGAGCGCATACGGACAGTGTCCCGTAATGCGAAGGGTAACCAAATCAACCCCCATTCATCCTGTCTCTACTTGGTGAGTTCAAACAAGAACGAAACCTGCTGTGGTGTGTCGGTTTGATGGCAAGCACCATTTCCAGCCCTTGTGGAAGTAGTTAGTACAAACTACTAATCCGAGTTGCATTGTGTTCATCAAGACTTAAGGGTTTGAAAACAAACCATAACTCAGTTTCACATGATTCACTGTTTGCAACCGATGTCAAGACATATTTTTTGGTTATCTTTATCAGTCCAAAACTTTGTAAACAGGTTTACCTCACCCCGAAAAACTACCCGAAAATAGCAATAGAGTGCTTAAGGATGGGAGAATAATTCTTTTTGTGTGGGGCTTTTAGTTCATAGTGTGAAAATTGTGTGAAGCGAAGGTAAGATGAATAAAGCCTGTTTGACTCGGGATAAGCTAGTAGTTTGCCTAACAACATACTCATGAGTAAAGCTTCTGTACAGCAGACTAGCGCGGTAATCTCGAACACTTGAAGATCTTCAAAGTTTATTTGTGAACAGAGTTGGTATTATACTTATAAGATGTTTTCCGATTGGAATGGATTTCATTCTTCATTCGGTTATAAGATATGTAACTTTGTATCCATTCTTATGCTGGATTAATTGAGCTAGTTGTAGTGCAACATGTACTATCACGAACTTTCTTGTATCGCATGATGTAATCGTTCTAGCGTCTTTGATGTTGACAACGAGTTATTTGTAAGCTTCAGTAACTGTGACTTTTGGTGACTTCACAATCGCTTTTGGTGCAGCTAGCAGTAGCTTGTAAACATAATTGTATATCTGATTAACAGTGGGTAAAGTCAGTTTTACGAATATTCCATTGTTTTCCTACTCAGTTTATATGCTCAGTAGTCAATAACTTTGCGTAATTTTATGTAACTTACCATTAACACGTGTTATTAGTTGAAATGGAATTGAACGTTATCTTCTTGTCAGATATCCAGGCAAAAAGAAGTTGGTTCCGGTTGAATTATCTCATCTTTTAACAAATATTCCAAAGTCATAGTTGACAAGTAGTTTCACTAAGTTGCGCATGATTCAACAACCTCCTTAAAGTTCTACATATCATGACTTCTGATAAAAAAGCTTCAGAAGGACGTTACTGTGAAAGCTTTGAACTGTAAACACGTGAATAGAAGATCCAAAGTTCGAATATTCTGAATACAAATTCCCCCAACCATTCACGAATTTAACTGTTTCAAGCAAAATATTTGCAACTGTTCATCAGCTGTGGGCCAGAATAAGGTTCAGGGAGTGACATACTGAATGCGTGCTAGATGAACTTGTTAATTTTCTCTGCAGTTATGTGATATGATACAAAACGGCTTACAAAACTGAATGTAGCATCCTTAACTCAATGCCAACAATCGATTGTTACATGGTCATGGCAGTTCTTCAAGACCCGTTATTTTAAGTAACATTAACAGTCAAGTGGAATCACACAAACTAACTTTTGGAGTGCGCGCACCCCACGGTATGTACACCCTAGTTGAAATATTGGGTTATATAGCTTACAGTGGAGGGTGGAAGCCAGCCGTTTCACCTCTAGTTTATCTGGCGGGAAAATAGTGTTCGGAGTATGGAAGTACACAATGGTTTAATATCATTAAATTCAAACTTCTACTATATCCAAAACGTAAAAGCTAGCTTTTCGAAAAAGATAGCTTGTGGATGCAATCGACCTACTGTATAATATGGTGCAATTCGTATGAAAGAGTGAGACGAGTGGATGATTAATTCCAAGTATAAAATTTCTGGCGTAGTGTTTCGGCTAATAGAATGCTCACACAATAAATTTATCAAATCACTCTACTGGAAAGCATAACTTTGAGGTTGGTTTAAACGTCAGCGTCAAGCAAACTTGGGAACAACTCATGATACATGAAGAATAAACAAAACACAGAAAGGTTTTGAATTAAAAAACGGAACAACTGTGTTTTCACTAAACACGTCAAGTGCACTGACATTTTGCTTTCGTTGAACGCATAAATGATAACCCGTATGGAAACAGATCGAAAAAACTGGTATCAATAATAAGAATGTTATTTTTGTATTATAAGTTAGGCGAGAAATTAAAGAATCAGACTACTTGTGCTTCAAACGATAATTTCCTTCAAATGTGTTGTTGAGCATACTGTAAGTATGTACTAACTTTTTACATCCGGACAAACGATAACTTTTGACTGCGCATGAAAGTATTTTTTATTCTTTAAAGTTTATATAACATTACGGTCATTGGCTCTCGTGAAAGTAACATATATTCCCCGCAAAATTTAATGACACTGAGTCATACAATAAGAAAAACGTCATTGCTTCCAAAATGCCTGAATTTTAATGAAAAACTAGTGCTGCGATATATCGATGTGTTTATGTGTTATGTGAAGACTGAATACAACAGCATTACGTCGTCGAAAATTGACATTTTGTATGAAACGGTAAATGACTACGGTGAAAGTGATGATCGAACGTGACAGGAATGTGGACAGATTGTTTCCGAAGATTATGCATAAGTGGTTATCAATCTGATTGAGTTCCAATTGGACTACACCCACATTTGATCACAGTCTTTACGGTAAAATAGAATTTTCAATCAGTCTTTCTAGAAAATAAGCACTATGTTCCAGTTTAGTTATTGGTAGAGCTTGTCAGTAGGGCATATCCCAACCCACGGCCGAGAAGATATTGCGAGTTTTGGTGATCATCACAGATATGAACAGAAATCAACTCAGTAGTGATATACTTTACTTATAGAGCGACATTTCACAGTCTCATTGACAGCTTCAATACCGTTACAAAGTATGTCACTGTCCCAAGTGACAGAAGAACGCAATTGTCTTCATTCACTGTGTACTTTATTAGCTTAAATTCAACAATATTCATTTGGTCTAAGCTTTTATATTTGTTGGGAATTTTTGAACATCCCATAGTAAACTAATCACTGGACGAGATTTTTCTTGTTTGAGTTAGCAATAAAAAACTTTTTTGTCAAAAATGGAAATTAAACGTTTTTTGTTTTAACGTGGACCTGGTTTGGTCCTTGTATTAAGCAAAGTCAAAATATCATATATGATACAGTATTTGCCTTCTGCTGAAATGGCTGACCAAAGAATTACCAGTACACTGTCACAAATACGAGCCCTGCAAAACCTGTGAACAAATATTTTCCATAAGTTGTGTACGCAGTATGATATGTTTCACAAAATATATTTAATAATTTACAATATAAATAAGAGAGTTTAATAAATTTCGCTATTAATAATAGGTTGTTGGTCAAAACGGAAAGGCAGCTTATCAAAAGGTTTAATTAAGAAAGATGTATGTTTCTTTAGACAATCAGCTTTGATTTGAAAACAACCGTTTTAGTACTGGCTGCAAGTCTTCCTTTATGCCTATATAAGGGTATATAATCAGTTGGATCCTGTAGGAATACTTTCCACTTTGATGGAATTAGACCCATCGACTTTAGCCTCTAAACTTTAACAAAGCTTCTTGCAAACATTTTAATTTATGCCCACATACTTTTGTTGCTGGAATGTTTGTAAAAAGTTCCTCGATATTGATAACTAACTAAAATTGGGGTAGTGGATAACAAGAATTTTAAGCAGTCTTGCATTGTTGGATGAAATGAACAAACAAGTGCTTTGAGTTTTATGCCAATTTACAAAATGCAGTTCAAAATTTATTAATTCTTCCACCAGTCTGTAGTTCACTTTTATTGTCCTGATAGAATTGTTCGTATTGGTCAGTGAGAACGCAATAGGTAAATACCAAGAAATGACCCGTGAATGCGATGTCAATGAAATTCATAAGTATATCGGAAGGAAAGATATTTTAAATATCTCCAATTATTATTTTTATTCCTGCCTAAAATAATGATCATCAAAACAGCAGTCATTCAGGTGATATTTTGGAAACTGTTAGCCGTCAATCGATTATCAATTGATCTTGAAGTATTTTGAATTTCAAATTGAACACCACTAACGTTTAAACACTGACATTGTATTCAACTAAACGTTTTGGATGGCCCACTTCGAAAGGAAGCATTAAGCTCTAGTTTCACTTTGATTAGAGCTCATTAGTATTGCAAGTCGTTTTCTGGACCAGAGTTTTCCTCAGTGATTTTATCGATTACACGTTGACAAATGTAGTTGGCGCATATCTGTTGATCGAGGTTAATTTATGAACAATTCGAGAGGGGATGTTTCATCTATAGGTAGTTCGCGATTTTTTATCCAACTGTGAACCAAAAGTAAACATCAAAATTTCCGGAATACAGATACCGAAAACAGTTAACAGTTACAATTAATTTACATAAAACTTCGAGTGTCAATCATCAAGTGATTGTATATAAATAAGGTAAACTTATCACACTGTTTCATGTCGTTTCCGTAAATTGAGATAAAAAAAGTATAATTTAACCATAAATATTTCAAAATAAAGGCGTGTTTACTTAAAATAAAAGGCTTGATGGTAAAGTCTCGCGAAGCTTCCCAGTGACTGGTAGAAGAAAACCGTGACCAACAAGTGCTGTCAATAATTCATCAGTAGCTCAGTACAAATATACAAGTTTAATTTCAGAAAATTGTGAAAAGGACAAAAATAAGTTTGGTGGAATATCAATGTGTCACGTGAGGCGTTGCAAACATTTTGTGTAGTCGTGCATGCAGCGAACATTGCCTTGAGATTTCACACGCCATTACTTCGTACCGTTATGATTGGGAGTCTCGGTGAGAATGCACACAGGTGTTATAACCTTAGGCCACTAGGCAAAAACACTACTTCCTCACATTCCTTGGGAAAACGAAGATTGAGTCTGCATAAGCGAATGACAATCGATTCAACTTTGGCCAACATCCGTTGTCCGAACAAACTGCGGTGATCGACCGGAACTCTGCAGTATACAAAGACAATACCAGTAAGGCAGCTCGATAGTCGGAATCTGCTAGATATGTAACGATTAGTTTGTTGATGTATATGGCGAAATCAGTTCCCAGTCAAGCTAGAGGAAGCACTATGGTGAATTAAGACAAGCATCTTTTAATGCGACTTACGTATTAAATCGTTCAAAAAAATATTGTTTTAAACGGTATAATTTTTGGCACAAGGCTTTCTTTTAGTTTCTTATGACATGAAGCAAAATATAGATGTGTAGCTTGAATTTTATAAACTCGTATCACAAAAGAAACACAGGTTTTCGGTGAATGTTTTCGCCGTTTATAGCAAGGCACCAACACACTGACAGAAATACCTACCTTTATTGTTAGAGTACTGCATACCACCAGCAATGAACTTTATAAAACTGACACAAGTGAGTTGTACAATCTTTGATCAACGAGCTGTAGAAAGATATCGAAACCACAGGAAGTTAAAAATATATCAGATGTTCAGTCGTTGATTTCGACTACTTTTAAAATTTGTTAAAACAAACTAAATTGAGTATTGTTTGTTGCATAATTTTTCTCTGGGCGTTTGGATAAGGCGGTAAAAACGGAGTTATTGGTGCGTCAAGAAATCGATCTTTGCATACAAACCAAAATGTTGTGTTCTGAAAGAAGACCGTATGATTTTTTTCAAATGGTTGATAGTGTCACAATCTCAACGGAAACGTGGGTCATAAATAACAAGAATAAAAAATGCCTTCTTATAAGGGTTTCCGCATTAACTGTGAACTTCTGTGTTGAAAAAGATGTTTTATTATTGAAAGCTGAACAATTTAATCAAAACCGTAAGCGTATTTAAACAAGATTTTACAGCCGATTAAACAACTTGTCTTTTGACGTAATGCTAAGAAATCAGGCAAACGAAATGCTGTGGACGCTGTGGTGAAAATCACTTAAGTTGCAGTAACCCAATCTTTCGCTGAGTATGGTTGAATTGATACGGGTTTAAACAAACTAGTTGATTAAAATTAGAAACCTGATTAATGAGTTACTGTCTAATGTATCCATATATTCATATGGAAATCTTCGGCACCAGTGAAACTTTGGTTCCACCTGAGCAAACAACCTAAATTTAACATTGAAATAAATCCGGCGTATTTTGTGGCAATCATGAGGTGAATATCATACAAAAAGCTTGTAGCTATTGTTTTCCTATAGGCATTGAAATCAGCACTTTACAGAAAAGAGGCGTTAAACCCGTCCCACTCTTGCTTGAACAAATTGCTAGTACAAATCCTTGCTATTGGCGGAATTTGGAAACCGGTCATGCTTTCACGAGGCAATCATGTGGACCACTGCACCATTTATCTAACATTAGATGTGGCTGACTAACCACATACAGACTGCCGGTCACACTAGTTTGTGAATGATGCTCAGAAGGCTCGAGTGTCTTCCGAGGAGAAAAACTGACTGTTCTCTTAGCTATACAGATCATCCTACGATAGTCAGTTGAACGATAATTCTTGGCTAATTTTGATGAGCCAAAATGATTCTGTTTTTGTCAAATGAAGTAAATTATGGCTTATCTTATTTCTTGACATCGGGTATCAATAATGTACTTTTTTTCTGTTTTCTAATTTTGCCGGATTGATTGAACATAATAATTTAAATGTGCAAATTTAAAATGGCTTCGAAATTAGTGACATTTTGTCAATAAAAAAAGTGTTTTTACGCTGCTGGAATTCATAACACATAAAAACCTACCCAATTGTCTCCGTGTAAAGTTGACCCAATGAACGGACTTGGACGTGTCATTGATTCAGTTGAGCAACTCCATCTGTCACTGTATGGGATCGAACTCACTAGCGCTGTAAACAGTTTGAGGGCGATCTCAAGAAAGTGACAGGTAAGGTGAACTCACCCGGTTAAGTTGTGTAGGCCAGAAGTGCGTGAAAAGTTTGGACACTTGGGCTTGACCTGAGAGCTCTCAATGGAACAATTGAGGCGAAAGAAATCCACATGATAGGAAGCGAGAAAAGTGAGTGAGAAGTACAGCCAGGAAAGGACACCAGACCTAATATTTTTGTTCTGAAAGTTTCACATTATTTAGGAATTAAAGGGGGGGGTTACGTTGCAAAAGCTAGATTTTTGCGCCATAAAATTCGCTTGAAGAAAATTGCCAGAAACCGACTTATTCGTTATGTTTTACTTTTAATCGAAGTACTCATTAGTCAAATATTTCCAAAATAAAACGAGTGAGATTGAACTGAAGGTAAGTACAGAGAGTAAGTTAAAATAATCCCGGGTCACACGAATTCAAACTGAAACTTTTCGAGAGAATAACTGGGTTAGTCGAACAAAAAATGAATGCAAATGTCAGCGGTTCCAACAACTTAGTTAGCAAAACAATGCAAACATCAACGGATTTTACAACAAACTGACATTTCACGGTTTCAGAGTGAAAGAGAAATCTGATCTCGTGTTCTGGTTTTTCTGTTGGTGTAGAAAAAGTTTACAAACGATTTGTAACTTAAAGAAAATATGGATAACGTCGTTGGTGTGAAAGTTTCTTTGCTTGTGCCACTGAGACTCAGTGAAGTGGCCTTCTGTCAGTTCATCACACATTATAATCAATGGGTGTGTTCTAAAGATGGCCAGAAAATTTGTAATGTTGATTTGGTCACAAATGTCCTAATGGACAAAGTGTTAGTTTTTGAGTAACTCAGCTGTAAAGGCAAAGTTGAACAATACCTTTGGATGTGGTCAATTGCTATTTGTAGGGTAGTTTCGGCCTTACAATGACCTGCACATTTTCTGACCCAATACGTTAGCGAGAAGGTTTGCAAAACAATGACCCGTTTTTGTGAGGAATGATTCAGATCAGCACCTTGTCTCTTATCGAGTCTGTACTAATGGAAGACTCGTCCTGTTTTGTTTATCCACTCCGGATAGTGGATTCTATCGAATCATCAGCTATGTATCTGTCTGTGTGTACTTTCTTGGGAGGACAGCTTAAAACAAGAAGAGTATGTTGAGATCATGTTAGACTACTTAACTTTACATGTTTTTATCCAAGGTTCTAATTTGTGTACACAAACGTAAATATTCTATCGCAGCCCCCCATAAATAGTACTTACATACTAATTGGATCGACTGGATGAACCTACAAGAGTAATCTGCGTTAATAAGATGGAGAATGGGAAGAACCATACATATTTTTACTGATTTTTGCTCACAGGCCGGCAGCGTTAAATTTTCCATTCATTCTGAAGAACGTAGGCTTGTTCGGCTTAGATAACGTCAGTTACTCTGCTTTGAACGGCGGTGCATCCAAGAAGGTTTCAAAGGAGCACGTGTACCTTTAAAAGGATCATCTTCTTATGGGTTATTCAAAAACAATTCACATCTGCACCAATGCAATTTTATTTTGAATAGTGAGTGGCCACCTTGGCTGTAATCAAAGTAGAGTACGGCCACTGGCAATCCGTCGTAAGGAAGATCAGTACTGAGGCGCTGAATCATCGGTTCGCCAGAAATACGAGACTGCACTAGGAATCAGTTCTGACAATTCCCCCATGTCAAAGTTTTCGAGTCTAGCCTCAAATACTATGTGTTCAAGACATCCATTGTTTTAACAAATGTGAATAGGATTTCTTTTGGGTCTTCTGACGCAGATCCATTTGTAAAAATACGCAGTGAAGCGGTGTTGTTCATCCCAGATCGGACAACACCAAAAAATTATCTCACAGATTTTCTAGCCAGCCAGCTTCGAGAAAAAACAACGGACCTAATTTTTTCCTCAGTATGCTTCATCAGCAGTGCATGTTCCTACTACGGTCTGGATTGGAACTTCAGCGTTTGTTCAACCAATTCACTAGCACAGTTTTTCCATGTCGACT
>JTDE01000028.1:184281-214463 GCA_014338405.1 Paragonimus skrjabini miyazakii
CAGGCTAACATTTCCCGATTTATATGCTGACATACTTCGCTGCATTTTTACGAGGGCACGAAACTGAGCACTTACATATCAGCAAGAGAAATCTAACGAGTTACCAGAGGAAGCCAAATGTCAGAGTTCACAATCGCTGTCAGTACATTTATAGAGACAACCTTACAAACAATTGTTTCTTAACCCCAGACATACGTTTGAACTTTCGGATAGCAACAACTTCAGTAGAGCGCAGTGTTCAGCTGTGACGTTGAGTACACAGTACGAGATATCGTTGAAGTGCATTACTGGCGTTGCGTCATCCGAATTCTACGTGTGCCGAATGATGCAGGTTCCCTGTTCCCATAAGTGACTGTGAAGTCATGCATTTGTACGGTCTGTTTCCTGCTTTTTGATATAGACTTGATAACTCTGGTTGACAACCGGCGCACAGTCCAGTTATTTTTATTATAGGCTGCTTCCTTTGGTGAATTAAACATGGGACACTTTTGTTGAGTCAAATCTCGAACTAATTCGGTCATTAATGTTTGTGAAGCCGAAGACATATCGCTTAGTGGTATGTGTTCAAAAAGATAACAGATCAAAATCTACAAAGCTGGTGGTCCAATAAAATTCGCTACTTGTTTCAATTATTGTGTGAATGGTATGTAAAGCTGGCTAGCAAACTCGTTGTGAGAAACTTATGGGACGATTAATTTTAGATCAGTTCGACTGATCTTCATTACACTGCAACTGTTTTAATCAAACCGGAAGTGAATTAGCATCTCAGTGGCTTGCTTGCATTTGTTAACCTATTTACTCAACATGCCACCTGACTGAGCAGGTTTACGAGCACACTCATTATTCATAAATAACTGTATGTAGACAGCGGATTTTTGCATTGCCTCAAGTGTAAAACTAACAAAACGCTCATGTCTGCTCTAAAACGGCTGTATGTTCGAAGCCAGTTCCTTTTGTCAATATCAGCAATGGATGCAAAACGTTATCAAAAATTGTGAACGACCTATTTTGATCAGCAGTAAGACATCCGCAACAAATTTTGTACGAATGAAGTCAAACAGTTTGGACGTTGTGTTGAACATGTTACTGATAAATGGATTGAGAATAACACAAAGTTAAGTGCAAGTTGTAATACTCTACGTTTCAACCACCTCGGGTGACATTCATCAAGAGTGTTTTAAAGTTTTACAGTGTTAATCCCCAGATCGTTGATGTGCTGCAACTCAACTCTTGCTCAGACTAATCAAGCAGACCTAATCACAGTGAGATTGGACTTTCTTCAGTATAATTTCAATTACCGCCTGTTCTTATACTTTAGAAAAACTGACTAAACAATTGTTGAGCGCCTTTAACTTCTCACGTTTTTAGACCATTTACCATGTTCTCCTTGTATAAAGGTGATAACCAATATTATATTTCGATCTGCTAATCAATCCACCAAGTAATCTTGAGTGTCTGTACTGATGGTTAAATTGTATTTTGCAAACTGAACGAAAAAATACATCCCCGGATACTCGTTAATATCGAAATATAGCTTTGTGCATTCAACGAAGTTGAAGGTTTCAGACTGAGTGACAAATCTTGATGGTTAAAAATACCGTTATTACGGAGGTTGTTCTCTTATCTGACCTTGCTCGGGGTGTTTCGAAATTCAAAATTTCATTCAAGTACAAACTTTGAACTTGATCTCTACCACCAGTACTTTTTCTCTGGTCTTTGTTATAAGGTCACATCATTGTGACTTAAGAAATTATCACCCTCTGACACTCAGCTGTCAACTGGTTTTGACAATCATAAAGGTCGCACCATAAGAAATTCATCAATGAATGCCGAATGTCTTCTTTTCATGGTAGAAGCGCAACCTGGAATTATTCGGATATTATCTTAGCTGGATGCACAGGTTTAAGGTGTCCTTTATAAATATGCTTAGCAAGGTAGTAGCCAACACGTTGGTCTGATTATGTATAAAAGTCGGGGCAAGAAAACATTGTTACTTCTTGCGAAATAAATCTCCCAAGTAGATCAGTCAAAGTGGGTGCCTAACTGCTATACTATTTTTTCCATGGGACGTATTGAACTTTAAACGTTATGTTACCTTAAAAAAATAGAAATGTTGTGCATTCAAGGTCCCCATGGGTCAGTAAAAGTGTGGCCATTTACCAAAAAATGCGTCGTCAACCTTATGTACTACTATGTGAGAAAAATGGTTGGTGGTCATTTGCTATCTGTCAGCAGTGCAGTTATCATATGACTATCTGTATCATATTGGCACGAGATAGGTGATCAGCATAATATGATGACAGGTTAGTGAAGCTTTGCATGCTCAACTGTTTAGTCATGCGTAGTCTTGGGTATGTGACTAATGTTGAATTTCGAGAAATTTGGATAAAACATTTCGCTTTATCTTGAAAGTAGCTTGAATCCTCTGAATTTTTTTCAGACTTTCTCACTACATGTGCTAATATTCGGATGTAGAAACAGTCGCTCAAACTGTCCACTTGCTCTAATAATGAGAACTACGTACAAAACGTGCACAAATGAGGCACTTCACTTATGTGTACAAGACTGTGTATTATTAATCGGGAAAAAGTCGCCGAACTGTACTCTACTTTAGTGCGCCGCAAATGGGCCACACCATCTACCCCCCCCCAAAAAAAATTAGACAACCTGAGTCTATTTAGGATAACACATAGTTAAAGTAGGGTTTAATGCAAGAACACAAAACTATTCATTTTGACTACTTTTGTTTTGGAACAAGAACAGTTATCTTAAAAGCAACGACTTTTTTTAAACGTTCCCTTTTTCACTGGACTCAACATTTTGATCAAGTATGATACAAATCTACTGTAATATTCACGATTTCCGATCCATCGTTTACATCCTGGTATGAGGAAAACACAAAGTCGACCGGATATTTCTCATCGTTGTAAACAAACATGTCAAGAATAAAGATATCCAGTAGGTTTAATGTAAAAGTGAGCGATAATTTTTGACAAACTGATATCACTACATATGCTGATTAATTCACCAATAGTTTCTGATTTGATTTCAGTTATTTTGCTTGTTAATTGACAAAGATATCGTTTCAAGTCGGAAAAGAACGGTTGTCTTATCTTCCGCGAACAAGTTAATCCCAAAATTACCGGTTGAATTTTAGATCTGTACCGCATCTCGATAACGAGACGAGGTTAACTAGGTAACTTAATCTGAACTGCTCAACTGACCTCACACTAAGAGGACTGGCATTGTCGACCAGCAAGAGCTATCGCTTAGTGCATATGACAGAAGCAGCAGATCATACTGAGATGAATGAATAATTTTCAGTGATTTTTCTGGTGCGCTTATATGCCGGCGAATTGTTGTATAGGGTTGAGTTTTTTTCAAAAGGCATATTTCGTTATTCTGCAAACAGTTGTTTTTCATAAAGCAAGCATTCTGGACTGACCGTAACTGCTTTCGTTCTGTCTATAACATTATTTGCCTAGTCCTTCAACGTTTTTGACCATACATTCCCCAGTCTGACTTACAACCATCTTCATTCGGTTAGTTTAATGAACATTTTTTTAACAGATTTCTGTCACGTGCGATAACTTTACACAACTTCGTAGTTTTGATTATTGCTTTTTAGTAAACTGGGGCATCTGGTTAATTCATAATTCAGATTGGTTTGACCTGTACACTTTTCCTTACTATCGTATACAAAAACCCATTTTCCCGACGGACACTTAGAGGTTTTCGGAAATCTTGGGTTTGTTCGTACATTAGGCCTTTTCAGTTAGCATTATTGGATTGTCAGACCACGAGCGACTCTAACAAATCTGGAACTGCTCAGACAGATTTATCAGGGAAGGTGTTTTGGAACCTCACTAGTCCTAACCGATCACATTGCTGCTCAGTGATGATAACTTATTTCGTCTGTTTGTTCGAATCCGTCCCTCTAGGTGTACTTGAGAGCATTAACACACATCCTTGATGAATGCTATTGTCTTTGCTGTCCACATATCCTGCATCTTATTGCTTCCACACAAGGCGAAGTTAGGACTTCCAGCCCCCCAAAACCGTCTTTACATGCAATGAATATAATGCGTCAGTTAGTTTCATTTAGCCATGTCGTATATGGTTTAAATTAGTATATGTCCTCAGATTCTCCTCAAGGTAGCTTTGAAATTTTCCAGTAACCTATGTGCGTCTTTATTTGTTGAAGTGTGATTATGTGTAAACAGTAAAACCTGCATCAAAAGTAAACTGTTTTAACATATTCACAGCATTATCATCGTAATGGATTTCAACAATGGCGAATTCGGAAAATGTATTTACTTTGAATTAAGGGTATTTTCGAAGGCAATATTACGGGTTAGCCTAAGAACAGTTGCAGTGGATTGGATACATTTAGGATGATGTACTCAAGGAGATGTGATGACTTTTCAGGATACCAATCTACAAGAACTCATGAGTATAACTGAAATACAGGTGGAGAAACAAGTTTGCATAATTTTTCAAATTCTGTTAGGCAGCAACTGCAAACTGAATAAGAAATTGTGAGATTAGTTTGCTTTCTATCTGTATGAGTTGAGCGAACAATTTCCGTATACAACAAATAATTTGTAACTACTAGTGATTGTTAACGATAAAGCTTTTTGAATGAATGATAAATTACTAAAGTGGACGCTGTGAGTGGAAAGTTTTCATTGCGATTAACGCAGAAGAACTATATACGACAGCTACATTCTACATAAAGAGAGAATGTCCACAATAAACAAAACTAACAATCGGTTTGTCCGCTGTATGTTTCAAGGAGCCACGTGCCACTGTCTGCTTTCCAAAGTGATTGGTCTGTCTGAAAAAGTTGGTCGACTCTCGTAATTGATATTAGGGCATGGGTACACTTTTGAATGTAACATCCAGGTATACAGGATTGTCACACCGAGTAAGATGTCATTAACCAAATATATGATTAATGAGGCACCAAACAGTTTTTGTCAAAAACTCATTTAGATAGACGGTTGATTAAAATCAGAAATGAGAAACCACTCCAGAAGAGAAAAACTTTTGCAGTAGAGCCACTAATTGGTTAAATGTGCAAGTATACCTGAGAGAGGTAAAAGGAGTACCTGCCATTTATTTACCGTTTACATTAAGGTTCCGTTATGTGGATACCAGCAATTCATTTTAGTTGTTCTCATAAAAATGCACCATAGTTTACACCGGCTGTCATCTGCTGATAAAATGGTCCTTTGTCCAACAGAGAGAAAAGCGCTGGATATAACTTACTAGTAAATTTTGTTACAATCCGTAAGTTGATATATCCCATTAGTACCGGTCCTGACGACTAATTATAAAAACGATTTCGTCGCAACACCAATAATTCTAAAACAGTCTTCAGGAAGAAGCATCTTTTACAAGTTGTGTCCTTTATATCCCCAAAAAATACAAAGCAAGAAACTGACTTGGTTTTGGTTTTAGGTTATTTGGTTCTGTTAAACAATTTTACATGAAATACCTGCAGGGGTTAGATCTTAGTTTGTTAATAAATCTTCTTAGGTTCGTTGTTAACCTGTAGATTGTGACATCTAGCCAGACTGGAAAATATTATGAAGAAAACTAAAAAAGAATATTTAGCAACACTCAGTGTTTGCGAAATAGAAGTGACAATTACACAACACACTGTGTTGCTTGTATTTTCACGCACTTGCACGTATGTGCAACATGTTGGCAGCTGAACCATTTAGCAGAGGTTAAAGAGAAAGCATCATTACAATCCGTACCAAGTCCGATGACACATGCTTGCGGTGTTCCGTTCTTGCCTCACTTCTAAAGTTTTGTAAAAATTTGCAAATGGTTAGTGTAATGCACTACATGTAATTAAGTTCTGAGAACTGAACAAAACGAGGTAAATGGCTGTGAGGCAACTTGTCCGTCTTTTTCATGGTTGACCGTGACATTAACATTCCGAAAAATCAAGTTACTTCGGCCTGACCATATCAAAAAGGAATGCGCTTAAAGCGGTTCCGGCGCCTCAACCTGTTGCAAGTATGTTATTAAAAGACCAGATCATTTTTTCTAGTTGATCAGGTAACCGTCCATTAATTGACTGAACCACTCCGTATTGTGGTAACCGCCCAAAACATCACTAAATCTTTCACCCATCCAACTGCATACGCCTATTCGTCTATCTTACTTTCCGAGGTCTAATCATGAATCATCAGTCCAGGTTTTACCGTCCAGCCTACCCTTGTCAGCTAGACTTTTGAGGTTGCTCCAGTTGTGTCAAGCGGAGCGGATAATTGAGGCTTATATGGTTGGCTGATAAATGCTGACTGGTTAAGTGAACGGACTTGAGAAGTCATCTAATCGATCGGCACTGAGAAGTGAACAAAAACGATAGGCGGCCGCTCCATTCTGTTTTGCAATATATCATTCCGAACGACTGATCTCGACTAGTCACCTAAGAATAGTTCGTCTTCGGGTCAATTCATTCCCTACCAATTGAAGCCAAGAGGCAAAATACCCGTAGAAAACTAAATAATTCTGGCAAAATATTGCACTACCAGCTTGTGACCGAAGAGCGCTCCTCGAATATTGGCACCACAATTGTACACTAACTTATGTGACATTAGATATTGTTCAATGACCTCAGGTATGCTTTCCACGTAATGTCTGATCGGAAAATCTTTTCTCAAGATTGCATTAACTACTATCAAAAAGTTCTTAGCGGTTGACTTTTCTTACAACTACGCTGAGAAAAGCATAATCAGCATTCGTCACGGTGTCCTTAACCTCACTTAGATAAAGAAAGACGAGCACCGTCAGGTTACCTTGAAATTACGGTACTAAACAGCATTGACAACTATCGGCGTTTGGAAAAACTCACTAACTTGGAAGCTGTAGATTTTATTCAGCGATATGAATAGGGGTATTTAACGACAGTTTCATGCGGCCGTGTTTTTAGCACTGCACGTTTTAATTGACTCAACTTATTGTTAATTGTGAATGAACAATCTTAAGCTGACGGAAATCGAGATGAAGTGTCTATGACAGAAACACTGTCGGACGGCATTGCATGATGAGTGAATTGTTTCGAACAGATCTGGTCCGGCTGAATCAGGCGGTCTCTGTTATATTAGCTTTAGGTGATACATGTCTAGTCAGTGTTTGACCACGTACAGCTATTAGGACCATGCAAGCTTTTATTTCTAATCTTGGCTCACTAAGCAATACCAAACGTCTCTGTGCAAGTTGTTTATCCAAACATGTATATCAGGAACTTTGTTGACCTAATGATTAAAACACAGAGAACCGCTACGAGCATACAGGCCTTCAGTGTCATATTGTATTAAAAAACAATAATTGTTCAAAATAGCACAATCAAATATCCACAAACAGATGCTCCCGAAAGCTGCTGCAAATCGTTCCGGTGAAGACTATTTAATTCATACTGTTCATCAGAGTGCAAATCTTATGTGATTACTCTTCAAGCATGTTTAACCATACAGTAAATATGTAACAGAAAAGGAAGTCATTAATATCGGCTTGCCATACGAGGATGATGGGTTATCTAAAATCAGCTTTAAAATTCTCCTGGACTCCACAACCAAATTGCAACCTCATTTTGTCTCCATTCCAATTTTATGTTCACACATGAAGTACAGAGTGCCTACTTCTGCAGTCACTGTCTGTGTTTATTCCCTTACCCGTTGCTGTGAGATCAGTTATTTTTACTGCGTGGCTAACCACCTATCGGAGTGAATTAATGAGCACCACACTACCAGGATTAAGAGAACTTGATCAGTAGCGCTATATTAACATCATTATGACTAATAACATTCGCCGGTTTTTTCGAGTGACAGTAACGCAGTTGAAGTTTGTAAAATATCGAATCCAGACCACAGCTAGAGACAATAAAATTTGAAATTATAACCCATCCCTTTGAGCGTAACTAGGATTCAGTTGGGCAGTGGAACTATCTTGATCAACCTCCACTCAACGCTTTAGTATGGACTCAGTATGTCCGCGAAATTTTCACTACTTAATGTCTAAATTTATGAATCTCGCCATCCTCAATGAGTGTTTTTTAAACCTGTGATATGAATTTGAATAATTCTCGAAAATGCGTTCGTATGCCCTGTACCGTTTCCCGTGGCTATTCTGGGCCGTTCTGGGCAGGATAATGGTTTCTACTGGCATATGCGTGCAACATTCACTCATTCGAACGAATTGAGGGAGAGTTGGAAATCTGTTTATTCGGCTCAGTTGTATCTTAATGATACACAGTCTATTTTTACTATATCTGACATCCGGCTGTCCCCGAAAGCCGCCGTTCTTCTAGTCTGTTTGCAGACCTTTCAAATCAACCAGAACGGAATGTGCAAAACTTTCCCACAATCTATGCGCTTTCACTCGGATCTAAGTTTTACTTCTCACTACGTAGAAAATAACAAAAATTTAAGGGGCAGGTTGAGAACGTTTATGGTCAGATGCGAGCTTCAACTTCACGTTCAATGAACGATCATGATTTATTTAAGACCAGACATGTCAATTCCTTTCCGTTATACTTTAGGCGCATATCTAGACGAAAAGAGCCCTTGACTAGAGGGTGCATGGATTTGTTGAAGCAGTTTCGACAGAATTCAGGTGTACCCCTCAGCAGATAAGATGAAAGAATTGTCATTACGAACTGAAGGGATCGCATTTAGATACGGAGTAGTATTCTTACAGACCAGAGCACGTTTCCTAGAGCTGCCCGGAAGGAAGAACAAAGGTGACTATACTGAACATCAGGCCACTTGACTTCTTAGGTCATTAATGGTTTACCGTACCCTGTCTCCACAGGCCATTAAAATTCCATGGGCCTAGTATGTCCGTCCGCCCAATACCAGATATCATGAATTCGCCTTACCACCCCACGGCGAAGTGGTCAGTGGAACTGCTTAAACCCACTCTAAAAACGACTGTCCCGTTCAGTCCACTGGATACATTCGAATTCATTGTGTGCATACGGAACACTAGCTGGAATTGACAGAAATCTTTCTCAGTAGACTCAATGTCGTCATTCATTAACGTGGCATTACTAAAACAGTTTTGTTTCTGATGATGCGTCTGAGAACGGACTTGATATTGGGACACCAGTATTGAGATTGAAAGAGCTTCCGCCCGAAAGCAATTTTGATACCAAACTACTAGTCATTAGCATGCTTTATCGACAGACAGACGGCGTGACAGTGGGATCCTCAATAAGATATCTCCTGCCCGAAGTAGTTATGAGAAAGCTTGAATGCTCCAGCCTTTAATTCATCACTAGCTGGTTCAGTCAATGATATCAATAAGTGGATGTTAAAATTTACATCAATACCTCTGATGCTGATTTGTGTACAGTACTCGACCCCTTCAGTTGCACTCACCCCCCAAGTAAATTTACGTAAGAGGAAGAACTGAAGGCCAAATACCTTCCTTAGATGTTTATTTACACCAAAGAACAATTAACTTTATTTAACATAGGATCCGCAGACAGAACACCCGGAAAGGTCAGCACACAAACCTTTGCAGTTTTGCATCGCTGGAACTCACAAGGAATCCTGTGTGTCGCCTAACTGACAGACCATACAGAATCTGTTTGGCGGATACGCTAGACAGTGAACTCGAATTCATACAGAACGTACTTCATGATAACGGCAACCTGGAATGATTTATCAACAGAACTATAATTAGAAAGTCACCCAATTCTGAATTGCAAGAAGTTGGAAGGAAATCTGTGTTCATTCCAGCGTCACTCAAAGGTGACAGTGCCGCAGAACGGCTGACAAATAGTCTCAACCAGACGGTCAGCAGGACATAAGATACAGCTGAACTCCGTGTCCAGTTCACCACATCCTAAATTCTCAGGTTTCGTAACAAATATAGACTGACAGTTCAGACCACATCTATATGTATATACCCAGTCACCTGTTCCTGTGGAACAGGTTCTAAACAGTTTCCAAAACGAATCCGGAAACTACTTACATTCGTTGGGGTGGTAAAGAACATGATGGGTCGACAGTGCTACCCTTGTTCAACCGATTGAAGATGAGTTCCAGACGAACATTAATCCAACCTTCCAAATGGTCTGTCGCGTTCCAGGTAACTCACTGAAGGCCATCCGTACAAGAATACTCTACACAATTAAGGCTAGCGGACTCAGACTGCTTGACCAGTTATTATGCCATCAAAAGCAATTTGTTCGGGCGCTGCATCTACCTCGGCCACAAATCGACCGGAATAATGACCAACGTGTATGGTTAAACCACGGACGAACAGGATATAATGAACCAGTCAAGTAACCACCAACTAAATGATCAGTGACCTAAATCCAACTGATATATGGATCTAACTGTCGGCTCCTCATGTAATTGTATCGACCTAAACATAAATGACTGAAAGCATACGCCCACCCACGGTCTTTATTCTCAGTATTGTAATGAGCACATTTGAAAGGTAGACAACCATCGTCCGACGAATCAGATTATTCGGCGAACGCTGTTCTTTGCTGAAAAACCTGACAACTGCATCTTACGAGAAGAACACACGACAACGTGTTCAGTATTAAAGCGTGCAGCTATTTTGGAATTGACGCCATAGCTTTATTTAAGTAAGTAGTTTCCATGTTGTAGAAGTTTCTCTAACACCTTTAAAAAATATGCTAATCTTATGCTTACCAAGAGTGTCTTTCTGTCACTAGGATAAAGCAAGAGTTTAAACCTAAATCTGTTCACGTTCGTTTGAGTTGTTCCCTTGCGTCGTTTTAATCGTCGGTTCAGAACATTTACTGAGCCGCAGTAAATATCAAGTCCATAGCAACAAAAAAATAATGTAACCTAAGGAGAGCAATTTCATTTTTGAACTCAAATCAGTAAGAGCGTGTACTCTTGCTTGGCTTGTGAACAGTAGAGTTTGACTTCATACAAGAAGAATATAAACAAAGCTATACCATGCGAAAATCACTCAACTTCGCTCATACTAACAGTATTGATTTCTATTTTGACCAACGCCTGAAGTCCCGGATGACACGTGGTAGTAGATTGCAGGTATGTAAATCATATATTAAGCACTGGAAAGAATAGTAAGTAACTCTACACTCTGTTTTCTCATAAAATGGCTACTGTCCAACATTACAATTAATTTTGAAAAAAAATGAATAAAGTGAAGTTTTCCAAGTAAAATCTTTCTTTCTTGACGACGATAATGTCCAAATTAATTAAATTCAATAATACACGTAACCGACAACTGCAGTTTGCGCGCCCTCCTCTATTTTTGTAAGTGACACGCTCCTTAGGATAGGTGAACGGTGCAATACAGATGCCGGCGAAGAAAAACGTATACTACCGTTGGTTTCAAAGAAGATGGCCACTCTTCTTGTTTTATTTTAGAACGTTTGAAAATTGGCGTCACAGACCAAGCATTAATCAGTTCACACAAAACAAAAGCATTTCTGAAACTGTTATCCGAGAGACATTTTCCGCACTATGCTTATCTGTTGACAAAGGTTTGTGCTGAATTCGAATTCCACCATTCTCATTGACATCGAATCGTCATACTTAAGCGAATTAAACGGTCTACTCCACTATCAATACAAGTCGTCTACCAGCGGCCTCTTAACAGCAAACGTGACTCACAGGTAAGATTAAGCTGATCACTAAGGATGGTTCTACAAATGATTAAAGAATAGATAATAACAGCATGGGTTAATTCACACAGCCAGTCACCCGGATGCTCATTTTGGCTCGGAGTGTGTTAAGTAAGGAAAGGAATGGAATTACTCATCCAAATCGCACTGAGTATTACATCCTGTGAATCATTAATTTGTTACTCTGTCCTGTACGGTGTTCCTTAAATCATGTGAGGAGGATCGGCGACTAAATTGGATCACGTGTCTCACACCAGCGGACCTTAAGATATAAATGGAAGTTTGACATAATGTATCCGTGCGCTTCAACGAAAATTCTAATACAGCTAGTTTAAGATGGGTAATCCATGATCATGTTGGTAAGTTTGGCCAAAGTAGAATAAATCTCTATCCGAAATTGTGCCGAATCATGTGGTAAGAGGACGAAAATTTGCTCAATAAACTTACCACGACACTGAACCCAGAAACCCAAAAAACAGAGTAGGAACGCATTAAATGCGTGTTGCGGAAAAGAGTTATTCAATCGTCGAGCACCCCATGGAGCTTTTCTATTCTATCATTTGACAGGAAAGATCGAAGCCGGTGGTTATGTATCAGCTATAGACGACCTTTCCAGAACAGTTCGTTAGGGCCCCACATTGGTGACATTTATGATGCTATGCTGGATTCCGCGCGTCGGAATTAACCCCTGGGGCTACTGGCGAATAAATACTGTGGAGCTTGATCAGACTAAATCAGCTTCTGCGGTACTGACTGGACTATGTGAATTTTACGTAATAACTTCTAGGTTTTTAGATCTCCTCGTTTGTGACTCAACGATTGGTGTCACAAGTTCCTCTTGTGGCAAAGTCTGTCTCACTAAAATGACGTCATTTAGTTAAAAGAAAGAAGACCGCCGAGAAACGCATTCAACGTCCTCAAACAATTGTCGCTTGTTGGACTGACATTAAACCCGGCCAACTGTTACTAATGGAGAAAAAACTAATACGTCTGATTGGTAGAATTTTTGGGAGTGCTACGCAAACAACTTTAAGAAGGTTGAACAAGTTATGTCCTACCAGTAATCCACAAAGCACAAAATGCGCACTTTCTCAGGATTCGATTTGTTCTGCGCGTACTGCTGGGTAATTCCATATTTTGTTGCGAAAAGGCATAGAATTGAGTGGTATAGCAAATACAGACAGGCATCAAGTACTCTACAGTTTCCTTTATATTCCACCTCTGTCTTAACAATGTCTGGCTCTACGCTTCCAGCCAGTGAATGTATTCTTGATATGGATGAGAGTAACTGTATTCATGGAGTCAATTTATCACAATAGGAGGCCGAAATAAGCAAGCGGGTGATTGTCCACGAAAACTGGCATCTCAACAAACATGACCAAAATCATTGTTCAGATGAAGTTTGG
The DNA here is from genome assembly GCA_014338405.1 of Paragonimus skrjabini miyazakii. NCBI lineage: Eukaryota > Metazoa > Platyhelminthes > Trematoda > Plagiorchiida > Troglotrematidae > Paragonimus > Paragonimus skrjabini miyazakii. The sequence continues at coordinate 197,344 of JTDE01000028.1, forward strand.
AACACTTTTGTTGAAATGTTTTTTTTCTCATAAGACAGCAGTGTTCGATGATGGAAGACTTCAGGACACAGTGGAGGTCCGTAAAGAAAATATCATGTCATTTACCATTATATTAACACTTCTGAAGACAATGCGAGGAAAGGGTGTTTCGCCGTGTGATGTAAAAGTTTTAGACTCACAGGTTTCTCAAGAACTTTCATCCTCTGACGAACGTATCTGGCGCAGTTTGTTTTCTTAATGTTTTTCATTCAGATCTTGGTACAGTTGCCGGGTTTGACGCCAAGCTAAGAAGAAAGACGCGAATATGTAGCAAAATAAATTCGAAACAGGTATCAATAAAGCAAAGTTAGAAAGTGATTGAATAAAAGCAATGAACATTGATTCTCATTTCGGTCAGCCGATTGATATGTGGTCGGGATCACTTGACTGGTTGTCACGTAGGTCATCGATTCTGCAGTGAATTTGAGAACACCGATTGGCGGCAATTCAGAAATATATGACGTACTAATCCAAGGCGGTTTTTCACAACTACACTCAGTAAAAAGCACATTCCATGGTGGGTTGATCAACTGACCTGTCATACTGATATAACATATATATATATATGTAAATAACGCGGAATCAAAGACCAGCATCAGTAATTATATGAAAATTTCAGAACGTGTCATCTGGTCAGCACTAACCAGCCAGTCGAGATGGTTTACGCGGCTAACGTAAACTCCTAATCCTGTACCCAAACAATTGTGCTTTTTGTCAGTTTGTTTTTCAGTGGAAGCAAAAGTCGCAAACATATTCTAAGTAACTATCAACAAAGCGACGGGTGGATGTATTGACTGAAATAAAACCAGGTCTCTGGGAGAGCTCGGTTTACAACCTATACCTAAAAGTCAAAATGACAGACCAGGAAATAACAGTAGAAAGCAGGCTGACGATCATTGAGTTCAACGTTTGCTCTAAGGTAATATGTCTTCTTTTCAAGTGTTTATAGCTCTGAAGAAATTTATCTAGTTAGAAAGCGTTGTATACTACTTTTCTTACAGTCACTAAAAACATCTTCTTGAAAAAACTTCACTAAGTCCTTCAGGAGTCATGATGACTAGCTTTTGGTTTGCGGATCAAATAAAAATTTTCTAATCGGTTTGAAGGGTTTGGAAAAGATATTGAAGTGGACTGGAAATGTGTGTGGATGAAGCTAGGTGTATGTGCAATCTATTAAACTTTCGTCTTTCCATCCGTTGACCTGTCATCTGTGGTTCGTTAGTGAATGGGAGTACGGCTTATAACCACTGTCAACCCTCTTACCTTATGAACTTCTACCATAAACCTTTGTATAAACTCATACTACCGACTTCTTCCGTCAACTATATATTTAGAATTGCTGTTTCGAGTACCAAAATTGCTAGTTTATTCTAATCTGGAAAAGAATGCCACAAATATATAGGAGAGTCTGCAGTTCAAAATTATTTAGTGACTGTGGAAAACAGTTATATCAATTTACCGAGTTCACTCTTTGCACAACGTATTGTAGGATTCAGTAAGTTAATCGATTGTCTCAAGGCTACTAGCGAGTTTCTTTGTTTAATCTTTTTAATGCTTACAAAGATTATTTTCCATGATATTCACAATAAATGCCACAGGTAAGTCTTTTGTCAAGTCACAATCAGAGGGAATACACGAAAAAGCACTCAGCATCCAAATGATTAATTACCCGTCAAGTCGACCTGAGGATATTATTACTGTAGAAAATCTTTTTGCATCTAACTCCGTCTGGTAATAAAAAGCGTTTTAAATAGGTGGAAATTCTAGTAATTATAGAATTTTCGTCTTAGAACTAAATGGATCGTCAAAGTTCGATTAACGTTTTATTATCAAAACTATTATGAAATCTAATCAGATTACGATTATACTTAAAAGAAGAGATGGTTCGTTGACAGATGAAATCCCGTAAGAAAATTACGCTATCCAACTTCTAATAAGGCATAAGTGTGTATGGCTTTTATTGATTACATGTTAAGTGAACAGCACTGGAAATTGCTGTAATTTTTCCGCGGCAGAACCATCGAATAACGACCTATGTTTGGCGCCTATGGCGTATGTTCGTATCTACAGGCGTGATGTTTTGTCTCGTGTGGTTAATGTTTTTGGAAGGACTACGTCAGGTACGTACTTTTCATGAGGGATTAAATGAACTTTTCTTTCTCACAAGATTGCGGTGATAGTCACGTTATTTAGGTGGTCAAAAGAGAACTGAGAAGGATTGGACCATTTTTCGTCGTATCTTTATTTCTGACCAAAACATTTCTCAAAATCAGCATGCCTCCCTTCTTCATGGAAATTCCAGTTAGTAATAGACATACCATACGACTGATATCAAAACAACTGTCAGCGCACTTTCACAAGCATTAGTCTTGGAAATCGGTGATCGATACGTGTAGTTTAATTTTCTACCAACAATGTGCAGGGCTGTAAGCCATTCTTATCATACTCGCACGGCTCTAAGTATCAAAGCACTGCCAGTTTAGCGAGACGACTGCGTTTAAAGTAAGGTATAAGACGGTTGATCGGTGTTCTGTTCGATAAACGTAGGTGATTGCTGCACATTTAAAGACTACCTTTGTGTAACTATAGAAAATTGTAACTGCTGCTTTTATTTTACAAGTATAAATTGGATACTGTGTATTGCAAGAGATAGGCATATTAAAAAATGAAAAACACAATCATGTAGTACTTTCAACATTTGTAAAGTTTTATAACAGTGGCTTATTCCAATTCTGAATGAATAAGTCCGCTTGAAGCAGCCCCATTTTCAGATCATGAAAAAATAACTTCCTGAAGTCAGTTCACCTCGTACACAGCTTTATAGGTATAGACTACATAAAGGTAGAACAAAGTAGCCGTCCATTTTGAGTGCTTTATAAATCGCAATCAGCGGAACAAATTTATATGGTTGCTAGAGCCGTCCTACCTCCAGTCCGTCCTTAGTTCATATGGTCTGTCATCCCGGTCAGTTGGTTAACCCCAATCACATCAGTTGGCTGCTTTTACATTCTCAGTTAGACTATCTGTTGTTCAGCTCCCACTAACATCAACTCGATACCGACCATAAGCAGCATGATATAGCAAAAGCAAAACAAACATTTGAAAGATAGTTGCTTTAATAAGACTAATGAGTTGAAACATTAAGACGGACTGCTCATTAATAACTAAGCATTCTGTCACATCCAAGGGTAGTCTTAGCAAAACCCAATCGTTTTTGGTGTGTAACCATGCACGTGTTGTTGTGCGTACTTCTATGTGACTGACACAAGTGGGGCACTTGTACTGGACTGATAGTGCCGCCTCTGAAATAAGTACTTCGTGATCGCGGCAGAAGAAAACACTCTTTATGAAGAATCTACATTGTAGAACTGCGATAGAATGATAAGGCAAAATATGGAAGACGAAAACTAAGTATGCGATGAACATAGGGGAAAAAATTGATCACAGGATATGTCTTACAGTTAAAAAACATTTCATCATATTAGGACTTTAATAAATTCTTTTATCGTACTGTGTGTACCGACTTCACTTTGAGTATGAGAATGAAACTTCAGCAATAAACCACACTAGACTAGCAATTTCTCGTTTTCACTGCAGTTATCCAGATAATTCTTGTTATCAAGAAAGTGCGTTCCAATTTCGAGATCACATTGCAACATTTGTTTGACCGAATTAACATAGTGATCGTTACACAGTTTTATTCAACTAGTCTTCAAAAATAGTTAAATGACAATTCGCAGAACTACAACTAAGCAACTCCGCACCGCTCAAATATACAGTGATCTCGTAGCCCTTTGAATTTACCGGTGATTCAAAGTACAATATTTTTTATGCTTCACAGATGATCCTCAAGAACCTGTAAGAAGGTGCTGCGGAACCAGTATCACAAAGCATGATAAGTTTCAAAAATATTTATTTTACATGGAAGAAACATGTTCTTTTTTACCTATCATTTAGTTATACGTGTTAATACTCAAAGGTAATTACGATTAAATGTAAGCTTATGAATGAGGGGAATATTGTGACTGTCTTGAGCACAACGATTCCGCAGTACACTCCATAAGTAAAACAATTAAACCTATTCAACACTCACAAGCGAAAGTGGTTGTGTTCATATATGATAAGTTGGCGACTGATCACGGATTTCGCGACCCCGGCATCCAAGTTTGGATTGAATGTCAAAGAGGTAAGACATTTTTCCTTTCAGCCTTCTCCGGGTGGAGATACTGTCTGTGCACCTCCACCTCAAATCCGTCTTAATGGAGATGTTGTCGACAGCCGCACAGATTTTTGCTACTTGGGTAGCAATCTGTCCACCGATCTGTCCGTGGACCGCGAGTTGAGAGCTCGTGTGACTAAGGCCAGCACTGCTTTCGGACGTATAGAAGAACCAAAGCCTGAAGCCGAGCACTACCGTTCAACAGTGCTGTCTATGCTGCTGTACAGCATTGAATCGTGGACATTGTATCAGCGGAGCGTGCGCTATCTGAGCCACTTTCATTTGCAATGTCTAACACGTACCTTGGGTATTCGGTGGTCGGACATGGTTCCGAAAACTGAGGTGCCGCGGCAGGCGGACATGAACGGTGGAAGCCTTGCTGATGTTAAATCAGCTTCGTTGGTTGGGTCACGTCCGTCAGACGGGCGATGACCGTATTCCGAAGCAGGTGCTGTATGGACAACTGAGATCAGGAAGCGAAATCCTGGTGGTCAAAAGCGGAAATACCAGGATGCTGTGCATGTAAGTCTTTCACGTGGTAAAGTTGATTCTAAATGTTGGGACGACTTGGCGTTGAACCGGACTGCCTGGAGTACTACGATTTGGACGGGCGTCCGCGAGTTCAGCGAGCAGTTATTGGGCGTCCGAGAACGAAACCGCGCGGTACGCAAAGGAACCATCGGTGCCATAGGTCGTGGTGACATGACCACATGGCGTTGCGATGTGCGAGTGCGCTGACTGCCTTGGCTTAGTAGGTCACCAGCTTACTCATACTGCACCGTCGGCGAAGAAACGATGAGTACTTCAGGCTCAAGTAGGTCATATCAGTATATCCGTTCTACTTTTGTTTACTATTGCATCGATCAAGACCATGGTCGTTTGGCAACTAATCCGTTTCTCTTTTCAGAAACTTGGGTGTCTGCGGTCTTCTACTCATTCTTTTCTTCAGATTTGTTGGTGTATTGAATGATGAATCGTTTGCCTGATCTTTTGGTAGTTCAAATTTCGGTTTTATTTTTAAACTTTGTTCTCTCTGGAATGCACTAAAATGCACTTGTATGCTGAAATGCTTCTTTTATTACACTTTACATATCTTTCTTCCTAGTATAGATCTTGTCATTGCAGTCCCTCTCTCTGTTTATTTTCCGAGAGATAAGGGTTTCCTTTTCGTGCTTGCCATTCATTTGGCCGGCTGGACAAAAATGCCTCACTCACACATCTACTGGTCTTATTCCTTCGGGTTTACACCGGATATGTGGTGTGTGAGTGGAACTGCAAGCGGTGTAGCGCAAGCCATTTGGGGTGATGGTTTAAAGCGCAGGCGTCCTTTGGCTTCGGTCACTGTGACTGGCTGCTTCGTTCCGGATGCTGCCAACCCTGATAATTCGTTCTTGTTTAATGTGAGGTCAATGGCTCAGTGATCAGCCCGGTTGCCTCATTAGAACGTGGCCACTGTTCTAGTTCGGGCAGTGGCAAAGATATGCACTACTAAGGAGCTCTGACAAGAACGAAACTCGATTCTAGTGCTTCTTTTCGAAAAAGTCTGATTAGAAAATCTATATGAATGCGAGCGCTGCGGTCAAATGCAAGTGATGTTTAACATGAAATTCAAACTTCGTTTGTCTTCTAATTATCATTCAGCGATTAAAGTGATTGAGCTCAACCTTTTCAACTTGAACTTGTTTGCTCGTTTCGTTTGAAGTTTTGATGGGCTAAGAATATCATGTAAATATTAATAAGCATATAATAACCAAAATCCGAACATGAACGTGAAAATCACCAAGACCCACAAGAAGACTCAAAGATGTGATGAGGCATATGATTTGGGGAAAAAATAATCGTGCTTTTTCACTAATGTGTATTCGAATAACAAACAGCACCGAGCCACAAAAGCGTGTTGTTTTCGATTGTTATTAACAATGAGGCGTAACTGGAAAATTCGGGCAAGTGAACATCTGTGAGATGAGCGGGTATGGAGTGGCAGAATTCAACTCAACTGAGTCAGGAACATAGTGCTTTCGATAGAACCTGCATTAAGACACGCAAAAGCCTTCGACGGTATGAGCAGTGTGACTGACTCGTCTGACAAAAGAAGAAAGCGTGTGAGGGCCTATTCAGGTAACAGACAGGTTGCTGCAAGGGATGAGATTTTTATTTTGACAGTGAGTAAACTGTTGGCTGATGCGGAACAAATCTTTATCTCTCATTATCCGTGAGTCATCTGCTATTCACTGCAATAAACTAGCAGCCTAGTAGACGGCAGTCTAATACCTTTCGGATGGGGGGTGGTTTTAGTTTGAGTATCCGGATACTTCAGCTGTCGAGTTACTCGGTCTTGACTTAGTCAACAAAAACAGCAGGTAACCTAAATGGGAGCTGAACTGAAGTGAATCCTATTTATGTGCGCTTTGAAGAAATTCACATGTTACTTATTTGTTTAATTAAAAATATTGTTTTGTTTGGTGTTCCTGCTCTGAATAATTTGAACGAAGCATTTACCTACGTGAACAACGTCACTAAGATATAAAAAGAAGTAATTTTGTTGGAAAAAGCCATATAATTTTTATTGTTTACAGTTTAAGCTTTCCCACATTTTGACTTCAAAATAATTTCTGGCAACAGTTTTAAGATAATAGAGTTTCTGTCGTGTTAATGCCATAAAAGTATTCGCGTGAAGTTTCAGAGAAACTTCGTTGTATTAACAACTATTACAACGGACCATGATGGTAAGTCTGAGGAAATTGCCCATTTTTCTTGCATTAATGGTAGATTAATTTTTAAGCAATACAAATCAAGCATACAAAGTTTTTAGAACTCTAAACCTGATTAAATACTATAATACTAACAACTGATAAATAGGCTGGCTACAGTATAGGTAGCCTCCTTCTTACCATGAAAGTATGATGTATTAAATTGTGTTTTTTCCGCATTTCACAATTCAAAACACATTGTGATTGGTGTTGAGTTAGATTTTGTCACATCATTCTACACTGTAATGAAAGAAAATTTTTTAGCTTTCTAAATTATCTTAAACTATATATATTTGGAGTTTAGATGCGTAAAAAACATTGTTTAAAACAGATGCAACAGAACTTTCCCCTGGTTATTTAACGTGATCTTACAGCAGTTGAAGTTGTCAAGTTTATTTTCGTCTGCAGGTAAAACTAGCAACTTGCAGTGAATCAAGATTTGTGTCAGATGTTGTTAATTTTCGTAATTGTCAAGTTGTACATATATACTTGGATTCAAGGATTCAGGCTTCCAGATCGTCTTTACATGTTTGATAAATTTTATGATTTCCACTTGTTTCAGAACTCCTCTTAGGGTTGTCAACTGCAGTAAACAGAAAAATCCTGGCATCTTTCCCATAAGAGTTCGATTAATCTGCTCAACATTCACAGACAAATTTAATGTCTTCTACAACACTTTTGTCATACCTAATGAGAGATCACTGGTATGGTGGTTAACACCGTTAGGCACCTACTCGGAGTGCATATCCCAGTCGGTACGAGGAGGTGGATTACTGACGAGCAATAATAAAAGTGGGACTGGGGACCGCCAGATCGCTGTAAAAGTGGCTGATTAGAATATTTACTAAAAGGTGATCAAATATGAACAGTGTTCAACTCAAATAAAGTTACAATCAAATCTGTGACATGTTGCAATGGAAACTTTATTTGAATAGTAAAATCGCCCAGACACCTTTTAATGTGTAATCAACTTAAAGACTCTATCTTCCCGTGGATTCTGTGGGAAAATAACATTCGGCTAACACTACTATCTTTGATACCTTTTTGCTGTAGATAACTTTTTCAAGGGAATATTTTGTTTTCTCGAGAAAATTTCCATTGAGTCCTAGAAGACAACGATGACGAACACTTTTTTCGACAATCCTTCATGAGATGGTCAGAATTATGTATGATCTACAAGTGCAAACCAACAGCAAGAAAACTGCCATTGGCCCATATAATAGAACACACAATTCCAAATAAACGGGTTTAGTCATTTCAACAATGTGCCACTGATGTTTCTACTGAGAGTTTTAGAGATTCGCTCACTTCTCGTGATAATTCTTGTTAACGGTTGAAGTTTGCAGATCTGTGTATCCAAACTCAAATCTGTAATTTAAACATTGACCAAGCCGATCGGTGTATTCACTAGTCTCAAGCTAACTAAAAAGCCCTAAGCACGAAGATATCAACTGGGATAAAAAAGAGCGGTTTTGGTTGTTGTCTTTTTAAACTGATAGGGCAGGCTGAACATTATGCACACAAAACTGTGGTTGAGGGTTTGGATATGATTAATCGATCATATCCGCTGTGTGGTTCCTGGCATACTGGCTAATCCGCTTATCATACAAACAAGGATACGGGAGTAAAACATTTTGATCTGTATGCGGATATCCATCACTAATGAGTTTTACTAAGGAGAAGCTCAAATCCGGTACACTCCTTTGAAGCCAACCTGTCATTTGAACTATCTGAACGGAAAGGTTGCAAACAACAGTTAATCTTGTTTATTCTGTAATTTTTTATTTTCATTCCTTTGATTTATTTAGGGTACTTTTATAAATTTATGAACACAGACAACGGTTTTACCAGTTACTCAAACATATCACCACAAGAGTTTCAACAATGGTTTATTTTTCTGAAATTTCTTAACAAGTAAATTATAAAAGTTTACTTACCAGTTTGTTTACGTGTTACAATGTATAATGTCAAAGCTGTCAGATTTTATTTGGTACACTAATGATATACCAACTGCTATCGTCATTTACTGTTTCGCTTTTATTGAGAACGCATTTTTAAACATGTTTCTATCGAATTCACCAATGATACGAGTATAAACTTACTTCTGATGTATCCATAACCTTAGTTAATTGGGGGGACGAGTTCAAAATCGGACTGGCGTTCTTTCATGAATTGTTTTATGGGGTAAACTTGTATGTGCGTTTGTGTAATATTCATCTGTCTACGTTACACAAAGTTTTGCTGATTATAGATCATGAAAGAAATCGACGGGTGGGCTAGGACAGTTCATTAACCAGAAAGTTGGAAATATGAAATCAGACTGATAGATGAAATTCTGTCTTTTTCAGAAAGCAAATCGTGCATACTTTTGGAACAGTTAGAAACGTTAGTTAAACGGTAAATTAGTTTCAAGTTTTGCAAAATTTTCTTAGATTTAGCAAACTGAATTGTTAGAAAAAAACGTTGTTAAAAGTTCGACGGATCGTGCTTAGAAATTTAAAAACATTTCGAGACTTACAACTGATATGTGAATTTATTTTGGTGGTGGTCCGTTAAACCGAGAGAACACACCATGCGGTGTAGAAAGAAGCTCAGTTTGAAACAGTCTGAGAAAAACGCGTGACATGATGGACACATGGCATTCTTTGTCTAGCTCTCCTTTCGTTGAGTACACTTGAAATGTTTGCGTGATGAGATTGTTCTTTGATTGCGATAAAAGTTTCTCAGAATATTTTGATCTATCTCCATTTCAGACGAAAATTAAATGCTAATTGTTTACTCACTAAAACCGTGCATTAGATGTCGAGCCGTTATAAACATTTTGTTGCATATTGTATTCTCAATACCTAATATAGTTTATTTGATTTGCAGATTGAATTCTCATGAGAAGATTGAACGAAAACCTTCGTGATACTGGAGAGCTGAAATGCGATAGCAAAAGGAATGTTATTAAATTTAGTTTGTGTTCAATCGACAAACTTGACCTTATATCGTTTAGAGTGCTTCTGACAATCCAACTCACCTTCTTTTTCAGATTATAATCATGAGGGCCAGAGTTGAAAATGATAGTATCTTTTTTCGTTTATTAACTTCAGTTCAAAAACCTTAAATAACATGTTCTCTGTATTTGGACTCATTTGACCCTAGTTATCGTAATCAAGGCAAACTGGTCATAATGTTTCTGGTTGTTCACTCTTAAACCGATATTTCACGACCAGTTTCGTTTTTGTTTGAAGCCAACAGGTGGTGATAATCTGAAGGTGGAATCGAACCGATTGCCCTACGCGTTACAGATCAACACTTTCATCCCCTCGACCACTAGCTCCGTGATTAATTTTTCTCTGACCAGCATGGTGTACCCGAGTCAAATAATTCACTTTAACTGTGCACGGTCAACCAAAACCTTTGTGGTGATTAGTCTTTTGAACATTGGTTATGAGTTTAAGACACAACGGTAGCACATTCAGAATAAAGTTAGAGAAGATTCAAAGAAGAAGAAGAAGTTAGAGAAGATTCAAAGAAGAAGAAGAAGTTAGAGAAGATTCAAAGAAGAAGAAGAAGTTAGAAAAGATTCAAAGAAGAAGAAGAAGAAGTTAGAGAAGATTCAAAGAAGGAAAAGAAGAAGTTAGAGAAGATTCAAAGAAGAAAAAGAAGAAGAAGTTAGAGAAGATTCAATGAAGAAGAAGAAGATTCAAAAAAGATTCAAATTCGGTCATCTGTTGCAAACAAACATCACACGAAGTTTCTGTCAATTATAACGATGCACTAGTAAAAATTCAGTTGTACAATGTTATTGGGACTTCGTTTTCAAAAATTTTCCTGTCAAATTTTGCTTGGTTTTTGTTATAAAATAATTAGATTTGTCAATATCTGTTGATACAGTTTAATATTTTAGGATAACAGAGAGGTAAACACATTCAGATAAGTATTGTGAAGATGCAAAGGATGGCTACAAATTATCATTCTAAATTGATGTACAATTGAGGCACGATTTTCTTTCACATATCGCGTAAGGTTTGTTCATTAATGATAAATATCGCAACCTTATACAATGATGTAACGAAAAGTCTTTCCGCAGCAAAACATAACTAAGCAACATGATTATGTAACGTCCTAATGGAAATGGATCTTTTTTTAAAATGTTTCACTGCCTTTCTGTTAACAGTTTGAATACTCTGTTTGTAAACATTTTGCTGGTAACTGACAGACCAAAGTAACTTCTTGTACTGTACCCTTGTACACTGTACGTTGAACTCGTTTTAAATTCCAATCACACAAGATAATTACATACATTTTGGAATTAGTAACTATTATAGCACACAGAAGATACATCACTTTCGATTACGTGATTAGATCGTCTAATGTTTCGAATGTCGCTAATTCTGTTCGTGAAGATTGATATTTATTGGTGTGATCATATTCTGAAAATCGTTTTGTTTTGATGCAATAAAAAACAGTATCACACCTCTTTCAAGCCATGAACAAACCAACTACACCTTTAGCATAGGTTATTGTTTAAACTTGAGTTTTCATCTAATTTCTTTAAAATGGTTAAACCAGGTTAACTAGGATTGGATGTTTAACAAATTAACCGAATCAAAGAAGTTCTGTCAATAAACACACACAGGTAAAAACGTATTGTTTGCCTGAGGTTTGAGTGGTTTATACCTCTGTATTCAGAAACCTTCTTATGGAAGCTTACAACCAAATTGAAGGCTACAGATTACATATAATTTAACGTTTTCTAACTGAAAGGTAAAGTAGAATTAACTCAGATAAAAGAGGCTTTGTTGTGGTTCTTCGCAGTAACTATCAGGGATTAATTGAGAATAACAGGTGTAATGGAAAATGAACCTGTACTGAAGTATGTTTACGTTTGTTTTTAATGTGAATGAGAGTCATTAGCTTAATTCATGTTCCTTTTGTTCATTTCTGGCCAATTCTTGAAACCGTCTAACACCGAAACAGAATCATACACACATGTATCCTTTTCTTACTACAACCTATATATCTATAAAGAAATATTATTTTCCCCTACTCCCAGGTATAAAGCATAGCAAGATAAAAACATATAGTAGGGCTGTTTATTTCAATAATTTACAATATTTACACGTGGAACCAGAATAAGGAACTCACAGCAATCCACGAGTACATGCTTCCACAGAATAAAATCATAAGCGGTTATTAGTTTTGTTTTAATCATACTAAAAATGCGTACGAATGTGGCTACAGCTGTAAGCAACCCTCGTTGTATTAGTCGATAAATCAGTCTGTGATTGATGAACTTCAGGTTAAATTTGGTTTCAGTCTCCTCATTTTCTCTTAACAGATTCACTTGTACAAAGAGGTTTTACATAAGTAAACTGTTTGCAATTTCACGCATACTATTGTATTATTCACCTTTGATGTTCATGCTAGTTGTAAACTACTGACATCAGGTGAAGTGCAGTGTTCGCTGACGATACTAATGAACAAGTAGAAGCATCTCGCGATGCTGAAGTTATCAGAATAACTGTCCTTCTGACCATCTGAGTAAAAACATGGGGTGTTTACTTACCGATGAGCGTCTGGAAGTAGACGGTTATTATCAACGTTGATGGACTTTAAGCACGTTGTGACAAAATTGTGGGTTAAACTGTGAGTATCACGAACGAACGTGGAAGTTGGACTAACATGTCCAACAGTGATTTGTACAAAGAAATTACAAGTAGGTTGTATCAGCTTCTCTGTAGTAATTGATGCGAAGCAAAGAACTGGTTGTAGGCAACAAACTGTTTTTGAATAGACATTTCTTTAATAGTGCTTTCATTAGCAAACTTTTTATGAAGACACATGAAATAAGTTTTTCGAGCAATCAAGCGTTAATTATTTAGCGTGTATGTACGACATTATATTTAAAAGTCATGCGTAATTGTTTTACAAAACACTTTGGGGTTTATGTATTTAGTACTCACTAGCCCAGAATGTAACGGAAAATCTGCCGGAAACGAATATTTGAGTAATTTACCATAAATTATTCTTAAAAACCACAGCTACAGTTTAACACATTGTATATGCATTGTACGTGTGAGCTTTCGTTCGGCTGATGGTTGTTCTGATACACCATGTTGCAATACAGATGTAATACTTTAGAAATGTTTTCTATAATTCCTTCTGATTAGCTATTAATAATTTGTTTTTTAATGACACCTTCTTTATCGTGCTATCAAAACAAATAAAGTAAAACATTTCTCAAGTCGATTGTAGCGTAGTAACATGGCTTCCCAGTAAGCATGACAGTTTCAAAATTGGCTAACAGACGTATACTTATGAAATGGATTTTATCGTGTTTAAGACAGTTCAGAGACTCAGCAAATCACTCGAACTTCAGAATTTAGATCCTGTCGTTCAGATTGGTTAGACTTGTCGTTTCGTGACCTCATAGTTTGTGCGTAAAGGTGTGTGAACAAACAAGGTTAGAACCGTCGTATTTCTGAACTTTAGGTAAAAAGTATTCCCCAGTGGAATCAATACAATTACGGACCGACACGAGTCCTCAGCACTGACAATCGCGTGATCGTATCTAGAGTTATCTAAACTGAGGAAATTGTTTCCCAAATGCACTAAGCCAACGTGAAATAAAGATGAAATTTACGCGTCCTATGTTTTCACCCTGAAACATTGATACATTTTTAGTGTGCTTTGTTAGAAAATTTTTCTAAGTTTTCGGTCAAGTTGGTTATTTTCAGTTTATCCTCACCGAATCATTTTGCAGCAGGAAGCAAAAAATATGATGACATCACACTGAGCTACTTCACAGTCTCAACGGAAATTCTTTTTCTCGAAACCGTCATTGGAATTACTCACTTTTCTTCAGTAATGTGTACTTCAAACCCTTCTACTTACATTAAAATTTCTTGTAGTATTTATGTTATAATTACTGTTGTCATAATATTCTTGGCTACTGTGCACAATGCGTTCTAGATAAGTCACATTGCCTCATCATGTGACTGTAAGAAATCTAGGCATAATCATACAAGCCGCAGTCCACGGTGTTAGATATGAACACACAAATCTGCGGAATTGTTTGTTGTTAACTGTTCCGGAAACTGCCAAGCGTTCACGACAAAGCTAGTTTTAAGCGAGGTAACAGATGACGTTGCAATTGCTAAAACATGACAGCAGGTTAAGCTGAGGTTTTCCTCCCTATATAGACCTTCTATTTTGTGAAACGGTAGTGGATGAATAGAACATTAAGAAATTCACATGTGAAATAAGTTAACAAATTCCCATTTCTGTTGGGTATGTACCCAGAGAAACAATATACAAATTAAAACGTTTCATTCACTTTGCTGCTTTACAATGAATTAAAGGATGGTGTAGTTCTTTCAGTGGATAGAAACTGTTGTCCATAGCTACAAAAATATATTGTTACTTTGACCATAATATTTATTCAATCCTCTGAGTTTACTAAAACAATCGGCTACTGACGGAAGTACACCAAGTCCAAAACTGGGTGTATGTAAGTAAATCACACGGCTTTAGGATACTTAGAAATAAACTCCAAATTTATCAAAGTACCGTATCTAAACTGTAATCTACCGCTCGTGTGCTTTAGTTTTTACTTGAAAGCTGTGATACGCTATCTTTGATTGGCAGAATCGCTCAAATATAAATCCAAAAGGATCCATCGAGTCCGTTACACATAAAATGAATATGACCTCTCCTAAAAAACAATTCCGCAAAATAAATTCCTGATTATTTTCCTTTCAGCATCAAACAGGGAGGAATGAAAGTTCACAAACAATGTAATGATTGACCGAGAATCCTCGTTAGGGATTTTCAGAGTATTATTGACAGCCCGTAACGTACCGAAAGGTTTGTAGAGATATGACAATCATAGAGGAATTATCTACTAGATTGTATTCTTTGGGGTCAGTTATTTTCTATCTACATATTGCCCATTACCATTTCCGTTTTATCAGTCGTTTCAGTCACAATAAGTGAGATAACAGCACTTCCTGTTAGTTGACCTCTTGGTGTTGATTGGATGTCTGCAGCGAGAAATTACAAAAGGGAATCAGCAAGATAAAATCTGTATAAGACATTAACATCAAGTAGTTATTGCTAATAGGGGTGAAAAAACCGCGACACGGAAAGTCGTCTCCTTAAACTGAAATGTTCCGTGTGAAGGACATGTGCGATATGATGATCTTTCACAAATTATTTGTATTCCTAAATTAACCTACAATAAAAATATATCACCACTGGTTATTTCAATTTAATTGAAGTGAGTATTGTTTTTCTGCCAGAATACCTCACGAAAAACGATTCAGTTGTTTTAAACGGAACGGAAGGCTTAATAATTGTCGTGGTCATCATAAAAATTAACAATATCTAGTTCCGTGTCATGGTCTTTTTGCAGGGCCAAATTTATCTTTACTGACCAAGGGCGGACCGCCAACATTGTCTTAGAAGAAGTTGTCTAAACAACATAGTGCAGACAATGAGCGGAAGTACACTCCAGCGCTGTGATTTCACGTGTGTTTTCCTCTGTGCCACTTCCTCGTAGTGTGCCCAATCTAGATTCATTCAACCACATTTTCGGAGAGCCGGCTAACAAGTAGCTACATTTTACAGATATACCGCACCGTTTTAGAACCACAGCTTTGGAATACTTCCCCGTTGTTCAGCCCACATAATCAAGCGCGCAAATTTGTGTAAAACACGTAGATTATAGTATCACATGATAGTGCATTTCAAGCCCTTTTCACCAATGTCATTAATTCTCGTCTTAGTTATGAGGAGTCCTCAGAGGGAACAACCTGTCCAGGTGGTAATTACTGCAAGCGAAATTCCGCGATTAACCGCAAACACTCGTCTGCTCGGATTTAGTTCTGCACAGGTGCGTTCTGTCCAACCATCCCATCCCATTGGTCGATCCTCACACGACAACGCAGTTGACATTGCTACAGCGGAGCCAACCTTGAGAACGCGTCAGGAATCTGATTACCGGTTAAGCGCCCGTAGTCACACCTACGCCAAACACACCCCTGATTGGTCGGCAGTCTGGTCGGTGAACGCGTTGGACTACCCGATTAGCACCCCCACAATTCTGCTTCTAAGATGGTGTAGGGTCTGGCATTCAACCCCCTATTTCGTCTTCTTGCTACGTAGAGCAGCGACAAGAGTTCAAACGGGATTCTGACCTAACGCCTACACATCCGACCCGGTTACCGATGGAAAGCATATAATGTAATTGAAGCGTCTTCCCAAATCTAACCAACTTAAGTTGGCTGGACATTCACAGATGTCCCACCAATTTGGGCTAATTGTTTCTCCCTCGTCGAATGTAAACCACATCGCATTTGACCCCAAATCCCCATTTAACCTCGGGCGTAATCTGCAAGCAGATACTTTATCTTTTGAACTGAAACTTACGCGCGATGTTCACAAGGCGATCTACTTCTTAGTTTTGGTTACCTCTAGAGCCATGTTGTGCTGTTTCCTCCCATTGTTGCTGGCGTCCGTGTGATTAATTGTAGGAGGTCTGGGTATACTTGTGTGCGTGTCTGCTAACTGTTTACGATGTGCCTTTGGCGATTTGAGTATTACACCATGACGACAATTTGGTCTTCCATGCCTTCAAGTTGTACGGTCTGCGATAAAGGGATCCGTGAAAACAGCAAGATTCTAGCTTGTCTGCTGTGCGAGATTCAATCTCATTCAACTATGAGCTGGTTCCGTCACTGATCTACAAAATGTTAAAAGCAGAGCCGACTAAAAATCTAAGATATCTGATGAGTAGTAGGGGATTTTGATTTTTCATATAGACTGAACATCACCCACAATTGATCGCATAGTCGCATTCCCATAGACTATCCAGTCGGCCCCTTTCGAACAGAGGAAGCACTAGACTCGAGTTTCGCTCTCATTAGAGCACGTCAGTGGTGCATATCATCGCCGCTGCCGGGACTTGAACCACGGACATGCTGTTCATGAGGTAACCGTGTTTACCACTGCGCCATTGACCTCACGTTAGACACGACCGAATTATCATATGAGAACGCTCATCCACTTTCGCTTGTGAGTCAAGTCCTAGTCGAGGGGTCATCGATTGGAGTTAACAGACA
>JTDE01000028.1:217067-245981 GCA_014338405.1 Paragonimus skrjabini miyazakii
CTCCGTCTATCAACCGTGGGCTTTGACCGTAATCCACAGCCGTGTTGAGATATTCCTGACAGTGTTGGAATAATCACACCTTCAATTTGGTCATTCACTCTATCTCGGCCGCCACGTCTCGCCCGTGGGTCCGATCCGGTCGAGCGATGACTCATTCGGTTGCCCACGCCGTCCTCCATCCACTCACTGTGGGTTTTTGAACGCACCTCCCCCTGTGTTGAGGTATTCCACCGAGAGTTGGAATACTCGCACCTCCTGCCTGACAGTCCCCCATAATAGTTGCCTTACGAGGGCGTGGCCAGAGTTCTGGTCCCGGCCGTGATAAGTTTCCGGATGAGTTCAAACAAGAGCGAAACTCGAAAGGGACCGACTGGAATGTCTACTCGAATGCGGCAGCTGCGATCAGTTTTGGGCGATGTTCGGTTTAACTGAAAACCGAAATCCCCCACTATTCATCAGTATTATTACTCCTCAGTAGACAGTATGGATACTTGGTGGGAGGATGAAGTGTATAATGACGAACTGCCTGTCGCCGGTATAACAGGGTTTCGCAGTGATAGGAAAATCGTTGAACGAGGTGGCGTAGCTCTTTCGTTAGAATCACACTAAAAGTCCACAGGGTGCTACTGAATCAATTTAGCCAGTAGTTAACGAAACTCAAAGCTCCACTCATTTGATTGGTGTAGTTTACAGGTAGCCTTCCGCGTACAAAGATGCCGACCATGCCTTGCACAAGTCTCTGTGTAAAAATGCCATTTTTGGTTTATACTCAAATACTTAAAAAGGGAGATTTCGATGCCCAGAAATCAAATTCCACGAACCAGTCAGTCAGTGCTGCATCGTCTCCCTCCGCACAGGATTCCTTTGAGGGGGTAATGGAAGCTTGCCTATTTCAGCTAGCCCAGGGCCATACGATGTGGCAGGAGGGCAGACACCATCCTGTCTTGATTACATTCTTTCCAACGAGATTGAAATGATATAGAATCCGTATATGATAACTTCAGGTGTTTGTATTGATTGTGAGATAATTGAATTCATATATCAACATGGAAACAGATAATATATTTCCCAAAACATTGATCTAAAGGCCTGTCGCACGGCAAATTTTCCGGGGTGAAGACAGCTTAGCAAGGCTGAGTGGCCTGGCTCCTTCGTCACACTCAGCCCAGATGATCAAAGACAGCTCTTAATTGTGGAAATAACCAATGCCTGAACAGTAGAACTAAACGTCTGATGACAATGAAACGCTCAGCCTGGAACAGGTATCAACTAGACGAAAGTGGAGTTACTTTTGTTGAATATGTTAGGTGACGCAACTGTATCGCATCTGCTGTCAGAGATGATCGATTTTTATTATCAACACGTGATGGCGCTCAAAAGCTGAGGTTGCAACACGCACAAGGAGTATGATTGGCCTTTCGTAACTGGAAGCCTTTGGTGGATTTACCCATACAAATGCTAAGTCTGCCAGCGCTTCTAGTAAACCGCATGTAAGCGTGTATATCTGCAAATTGTGAGCAACTTTTGAGCACATAGGCAGTAACTACGCTGAATTATCTCAAAATGCAGTGACACAAGTCAGAATCAAATTATGGAGCCTACTAATTCACAAATCACTCGGTCCAGGCTTGCTATCCCCTGTCATCTCGGTAAGCTGCACCGCGGAATTAACAAAACCACTTGCTGCAACTTCCAATTGCTCCTTGTCAACTGGTCGTCTACCGAATATCTGGTACCAGTTTATAGTTACACCTAAGTGTAATCGATAGCGCTTTGGGTTTTTAGATACTTGTTCACTTCGATCAGTGTTCTGTTGTGATTCAACTTATTGTAATATCTGCACCTACGATGCTGTATAAGACCAGGTGCAAACATGCAGTTCATCCTTTCCATAACGCCGTTCTCAGTATTAAGTAATTTCTTGATTGAATTGAAATCAAGAGTCAAGTTTCACAACCTTTTAACCCTCTCGGAGAGCCATTGCTAAGTGATTTAAGTCAAAAACTTTACGGTATACAAGCTTCTAGAAGGCAGACATCAAATGACACATGTTCGTCCGTGTGAAAACATGTGTGTAGAAAGGTTGTCAGTAGGATGGATCGGTTTGTAGGTCATCTGGAGCCACAATGTGATGTGCCTAGGTGCCAGTGGGATCGGACAATTTTTGTCTGTTATATAAACTGGATATCGCCCAAGACTGATCGCAGCTGCTGCCTTCCCGTAGATTTTTTCACGCAGCCCATCTCAAAATGAAGGACTTGACTCAAATTTCTTTTTTGTTAATGTCCTTCAGTAGTATGTAGGGCTGTCGTTACCGGGATTAGAACTCCTGTCACAGTTTCACGAGGAGACCGTGTTGACCACCGCGCCATTAGCCTCACATTAAGCACGGCTGAATCATCATATGTAAACGCTCAGCCACAGTCGCTTTTGTGTAATGTTCAATTTACATCATAAATCATAAACTCTTACGACTCATCAGTAATCAAAATGTCGCCAAACAAGTTAATGATTTCTGTAATTTCAACTTCGGGAAAAGTCCTAGTCGAGAGGTCATCGATTGGAATTAACAGAACACTTGCTGTCTTCTCTGTAGGCGATTGGGCACAGCATTATGCGTAAACTTATGTGGCTAAGCCTTTACATACGATTATTCAGTCTTGCCTGCTGTGAGGTCAATGGCGTAATGGTCACCACGAAGACGCTACCGAAGTTCTAGTCCCTGTCTTGGCAGGGCTGTGCACTATGGATAAGTTAAAACAACAGCTAAACATGAGTCCAGTGTTTCTGTTTAAAAGTGTGTCCATGTCACGCAGGGTATTTGAGTTAGGGTGAGTGACAAGGAAACAGCAAACCTTTCCCTCGTGGTGTCATTGTAGTCCACTTAATAGATTGTTCCAGGCGACAGACAGTTCCAAATCAGTCGATCGGTTCATCATCTGTGGCGTGTTTGCGACCAGCAGAGAATCTGCCAGTAGACATTCTTTGTGTTTACGAAAACTGCATTTTGACGCAGTCGTATTTTCACAGTCAACCTGATGTTGGTTGAGGATGGCGTATGTCACAGTCACTAGATCATGCCCTAGTTTTCGACTTTGCTGAGCATCGACGATAGGCTTATTACTGCACCACACACGTTCTTTGGTGCGTGTTTCCAGTTGTTAGATGGTGTACTCAGTGAACGAGGTTTGAAAATGTTTACACGTTACTCGACACAATCGGTCTGAACACTCAACTGTTCTTCAATTGTTTCTGCCCAAATAACCTCAGTCACATTATGGGTGGGTCAGAAAAGCTTGACAACATTTAGTTTTTCCAATCTCGCATGAACAAAATAGTAACAATGGGGGAAATGACCCACTTCATTGTGATTCTGCCTGTTAGTAAAACCTAAATCCGCTGGGGCTTACTCCCTGTGGCTTAACGTAGAACCGACTAAATAGTGAGCCTCAGCACAATGCACAGTACATTCTGTCACGTCCGCGCTGTTTCTGCTTCGGGAGTATAAACGGCTTTTTTCGTCTCTAATTTAAAAGAGATGGTGATGAGCGATCACGCCAGTACGAATTTATATATCAGCAATCAAAGCCTTCTACTATTTGTTGGCATTAATTATTTTCAGTGCGAATTTTAGTGTAATTTTTACGAATTTTACTTAGTTAAAATGATAGTGCTTTTTTCAATTTTAATCCTATAAACATAAGAAGCATCAACAGATTAGGCCGTGTTTTGTCACAATTCTCCTTAGTTTTTAATCAAGGTTGTTTACTTACTTTTTTCATCTAACAATGGCGTACACTGTTTAGAAAATGTTTTGGTGTTATCTGTTTTGTTGCCTGATTCACAAAGCTCGTAAAAATCACTTAGAGGTCTGACAGAGGTTAACTTGCTCTACGGATTCAGGGACCTGGTTAGTATTTGAGGATCATGCACTATTGTATGTGCAAACGTTAGGTACAGTTTTTTCTGTGGGTCTTGTTTAATTTCAACTCGGTTTTGTTTAGTTCAGTTCGCGAGAGTTGATTCGTCGATTTTGAGTACGTTGATACCGTTTCTGAACATGGCAGAAGGTTAATGTTCCGAAAATTTCCTAAGAATCTGACATCGACTAACAAGGCGCTCATAATGAGCAGTTGTCATTAAACACAAGCTGTCACATGTCATCCTACTGTATGCTGCACTATCGTAGACTATTACTTTTGTGAGCAGATTTAAGTAGAACCAATCAGGCACGCGTTGAAGTAAAATCTTTCTGTATTGGTGTCTTGTCAGAAATCTGTGGTTCCCCTCGAAGGAAAATATTGTTTGTTGGGAGAAGTTCAACAGGAATGTTGCGCAATAACATTATCAAGTTGCCTCTGTAAACAAAATCAAACGGAAGAATAATTTGATAGGCTTGTTTTTTGTTTGCGCATCACTATGCACTGGCTAATTTTGAAGAATCAAAAACATGATTCAAGACTTTCGGCTTGCATGATAAGTGCGGAGAAATCTGACATTTTATTCCTTGAGGCACTGATATTTTTCATGCTTTTAGTAGTCAAATGAAGGCGGATATAATACCAAGGGACATAATAAAAAACTCTTTCGTTCCAACAAAAATAGCGGCTTCGGAGTCAGCTACGTCAAAACATGCAGTGACTATGTATGTACTACTGAAAACAGTCGCATAAATTAAGAGCTTTCGAGCTGACTCCTTGGTTAGACAGAAATTAACCCTGCTGGCATATTGTTTGTCCATTTGTAAGTACCTAGAAAGATGTTTATCTCTTAATCCCAAATATACATGTCACTAAGTATGAAGTTATTCACTTCTGTTCAGTTAGCAGCAAAATCCTCCCCAAAGTAATTATATTGTGGTTGCATTTAATCTAAGAGGTTTTTGTTGAAATATGTACAAATGTTTTAGTTGAGCCAATGACTAACTTCATAAATTGAAGGCCGAACGATGCGTGAGGAATGAGGATGTGTACATTTGATTGTGGATGAGCGATTTAAGCAGTATGACAAACATTTACTTATAAACTGTCCAATTCACGCAAGGCATCCAAATCTGGGCTCGATTCAATACAGTGGACTAGGAGTGTGGCAAAACCATCTTACCTGCAGTTGTGGTTTACCCAGCAAATGTTAGTCAGTTACTTCAAAACGCCGACATCAGTCAGTCCAAATTAGAGATATCTCAAAAACGACTTTTAAAAATTGAAATTTTCAGGTTCTTCGTTCGTTGAATTCATCAGTAATCCGCCGTACTGGGAAAAGTTTGCTCTAGAATTTGGGCCGGATCTAGTACACGAATACATATTCACCTGCGTTCACTCTGATTTTGAGGCTTAGATTGTTAGCATACGGGTTGTTCCCAAAACAGAATATTCCCCTAACCAATAAACTGGGATAAAAATTGCTGGTGATACATAGACGTTGCTATTATAAACAAAATGTGTAACCTCGCAAGTATCAACTACTGAGGTTTTAAGTCAACATTTTACCTGCACATTTCAGGATAAGGATTGTCGATCATTTAGTTTTACTTAACATATGATACAAACTAAATCAACACTGGCGCGCACATTTCTCAAGAGACCGACACTTTCGAATTTCCAATTAGATGTAACGAGTTCTGTTGCTTTGTTACACAGACTTCAGGTGCACCGTAAGCAAACGTTTCTGGTTTTGGTTGACCACCTGGTGTCGTCCGGTTGCGTGGACAATACATTCCTGCGTGCACACACAAAAAGAGGACAAAAATAATTGTGTCCCAAGAATCACTGTCTAGGTAATAACTATGGTGTAAATTTTGTTGCCAGGCTAACGAAAACCTATTATACCTGTTGTAAAGACAACAGCAAATGATTTTTTTGTATGATCACGTTTAAAAGCACAGTAGCCTACTTAGTTGACTAAATTTAACTGGACGTTGGCATTAAACCAGCACCGATCTGGATAGGTGGCGTATAGCATACAATGGCTGCAGAACTGAAGTAGCCATTTTTCCCGCTGCTGTCCAGCACGTATCCCGAACAGATATTAACATGACTGTATGCTACTTTTGTAAAACACGGGCTATCAACAGTTGAATCCTGAAGAAATAGAATTTCTAACTTAGATATCAAAGTTTTCTGAAAGTAGTCAACTAAATCATTCACATTTCACGCCAGTAAGACAATGAAAAATTTCGCAAAGTGAAGTTAAATACAATACATTTCTGCGAGTTAGAGTTTGACTCCGAAATCTTGTTTTCTCCCATTAATTTAAGTAAAAGCGATACTAGAAAGCCATTAGACAGTTTCCTGTTTGCCGCATGCGTGAGTTTCCTTGCTGTTCAAAAGAACTTTCATTTCTTTTTAAATAAATAAAGACTTAATCAGCCTTGACACACGACCAGTTATTTTCAAAAGTTCACCCGAATGTGTAATCCATGTTCAAGTATGTGTGCAATCAAAACTGTATTTGGGTTCCCTAAAAGGTTTGCTGGTAATCTTTGTTACCGTTAGTTGTCATATAGACACATAAATTGATGTAGCATTCAACCTCATTTATAGCTTGCTGAAAACAAGCTACCATGTAGTAGTCAGAAATAGCCTATTTCCTATTATTTGCTTATTCGAGCGACATCAGAGTTATGACAGTTTTTACCTCAGCCCATAGCAGTAGTATATTCGCCCAGGAGTCAGAAAACAATGGTCAAATAAATTTCTTGGATGTTGGCACAATAGGAAGAGAACATGGTTCAATCCAACGGAATATATTTAGGAAACAAGCTCGGAGTGGCTAATACATTCACTTTGACAATTTCGTTCCGCTAAGTCAAAAGCGAAACCTCATATGATTTCTGACGGGTAGGGCGTTGAAGATCTGCACCCCTGATACTCTACAAAATGAGCTAGACTTTCTACGAGAATTGTTCATGCAGAATGGCTACCCAATGCGTTTCATTCAGAAGGCGATGCAGACGGTAGAGTTGAAACTTAAGCCACCCTCTGTAAATAAGAAACTTGCGTTTATTAGTCTTCCTTTCAAGGGAGATCCTATGGCTGAAGTTATCTCAAGAAGGTTCAAAAAGTCAGTCGAAACAACCTACCTGGCCGCTCAATTGTGCTTGAGTTTCCGTTCAACACCCGTTATCAAGTCACAACAAGGCGATTGTCTGACAGACTGCGTGAACATCATCCTGAATGGTTAAACAGTGGTATGACTAAAACGGTTTCAAGCGCGAATGTTGCTCATTTGACTGACTCTAATCATTCTGTCAGTAAGAAGGACACTTTTCAGATTGTCTACCGAGTGCCAAGGAATAGATCAAAAATGGTGAGATTCCGAATGTTGACAGTTGCTGAGGCCATCAGTGTCCGATTCCACAACCCTGACCTCTGTGCTCAGAAGAAGTTTGTGCGGATATTTAACCTCCCCTGGCCTACAATCAATCAAGCCCATGATTTGGAACAGTGATTGCGCAAATGATAACAAACACGCTGTCCATAACCTCTATTGACCGTTTTTCTGGCATCAGTACATTCATCAAATCTTGTGTTTTCACACACTATACAGCACAAAAATTTACGTTCTTCTAGGGCGCTACGAATTTAGCTTGAATTCATGAAACTGTTGATATGATGACATTTGTTGACATAAATTTTGAACTTCAAAGACAGTCACCATTTGACCAATTCAAAACCACGTGCGTAAAATCAACCGAAGAATTGAATTCAATTAAACAATTCCCGTTCAATAACTCATTATGACCAAGAAACATTGGTGATGTTAGGAACGCCGTTGACTTTTGTGAACTAGGCTTCTGGTACTGTCTATGTTTGAAAAAGTTTAACTGAGTCAGAAAGGTTCGAGCCAATAGAAAATGTCCTAGTGGTACCAACAGTGGTGCAAGGTGTGAGGCTCACGATCAGTTTTATCATAGAAGGGTGTATTATATGCACTACTATTACAGTACAAATTAAGTCTCGGCTTGACATGTTTACAACGCACTTCATAGTTATCAACTTTGTTTGATCCATTCCCCTATTGTACTTGAAATTTTGGAATGCCTCACATGTTTTCGTTAGCTCATATAAAGGTTCTACTTATGGCCTTTGATAAACCTGGTGTTAAATTGTTTTTCACTTATCAAACTACACATCCGAATTGTGATCGGTATATTGCACTGAATTAGGTATCTAATTTTCCTGCAGTGTGAGTGTGTAAATATCTCAGTGTTTGTATCTGTTTGGGGAGCGATGGGAATAAATGAGAATGCTTGGCAGCATAGTCCAGGTGATTTAAATGGTCAACTCTACATATTTACCCGAGCTCACATGCACAAAAACGATCACTATCAGTTTTCTCAATTGGGTTCATGTGTGTGTTGTGACCGCAAAAGACGCTTGGCCTGAGAATTCGTTTATTGCACAAACGCCCGTATAGGTCATGTCAAAAATCAAACCACAAACGCGTATACTCATTTGCAAGTTAGATATGCATTCACATCCATCATTGTCACTTGCCTTGGTGGAACTTCTGCCGAGCGCGTACACACTATTTCGATAGTCTATCCTTGTCCTCCGTCTTCCTGGCATTCGCCGCTTGCCCTTTTGTTCTTGAACGTTGCCTGTGGATAACATACTACTTGTGAGTAGTATACTACTCACAGAGAAACTGCCTGTCATACAACGTGTGTACATGGAAGGCTATAGGGTTATAACAAGAATACCTGTGCGGACTTTTAATTACCTACTATCCTTGGATTTATTGTTTTGTGTCGTCCGAATTACCGGAGTATTGATACTGTAATTTTCCACTGTTTACTGAATCATTTGGTCTACTCTTTTAAGGTAAAGTTATGTACAGGTTTTACTGATATCTGTTTAGGGATATTGGTACTGATTCTTTGGATATCAGTCACATTTGATCTTACCTTTCGCGTTCCCATAGATTGTTCAACCAGCCCTCTTCAGGATGAAGCACTATACTCAAGCTTTTCTTCCGTTAAAGCTCATGGGTTATAAATATCCTTGCTAGGGCTAGAGGTTGATTATTAGGTTGTGTCTAGTGTGAGGCAACCGACACGACTGGTATCACGGTTAACTTACGGAAACAAACGGAGCATAGATCCAGATCTTGGTAGGAATAACTACACGAGTTTGATACTTTTGTCAAAAAGGGCTGGCTCAAATGTCTATATGAACGGGAAAGGTACGGTCAATTTTGAAGGGTAATCAAAGTAAAGCATAAAGACAATTATTATATAAATAATATAGTCACGTTTGTCAATTACGACGACCATTTGTACTCATTATATCTGTACCAGCGACGTCAACGTAAACGCACGCAATTCGTGGTACTGACAACATACTTGTCTACTTGACGAGAATGCTTCTATCAGAATTACTGACAGAAGCTTACGCCTCATATGCTGTTCTATCTGAGCAAGAACTTCTATCCATCACATGTGGATTCGCAGCTTGGGTATTACGGCATATACTGTTTAGGAAAAAGCCGTCCCTTCTGCCATATTGAGCCTAGCCGAGGCCCCGAAACTTCAGCAAGTTATCTTTTAGTCTATATGGTTTTACGTTCTGGTACAACACTGCATGCATTGTGGTCAGCAGTACATCCACTACGTAACATTATACTCCCTGCCTTATTGTCCGAACTCCTTTTCATAAAATTACTTAGACCGTTGTAGTAAGTTTAGTCAATCAACCATTTGTATAAACCGACGGACGCCATGAATACGTTCTAGTATATAAAACGTAAATTTTAACAAAAACACAAGTTAGTGTGTTTACCAGCACCCGCTACTGTCAACAGTTGCCTTAGTACTAACTCAATCAATGTCACCTGACGCGACAGACTGTAAAATTACTTCAATATAAGGTTTCAGTATTTTAAAATTTTCATTTTGATAAAGCAAACTAGCTTACGTTTTGCCAAGAAATCTTGAACGATCGCTTGTTTCTCACACCAACGCTGTTTCATTTTTAAAAAATGCATTGGTTTCAGAAGAACCCTCTCACATGGTAGGTAGTATTTCTGAAAGAAATTACGTTAATTGTTGCTAATATCAAGCCTTTAGGAACCGGACTATGCTTCAGCCTGTCCTTGTTATGCCACAGTGTTGACAGGGTTTTTCAGTATATTGATATTTATGTTGCGACTTTACATAGAAAATAATGGCTAAACGTGTAACCTAACTGTCAGAAAATACGGAAATGTTAGTGAAAATGTCCAAAAGCAGACTACCAGGAAAACGATGTCAGGTTAATTATCAACACACTGCAGGGGATAATAAGTAAACTTATACGTATCTACTAGGTCCCTACTACAACAAGTGCGAGGCAGTAATGGTTACTATTTAAGTGGTATGTTCTTCTATTTGGAATCTAATTACTGGAGTACAGTTACCAACTATTCAGTCATGTTCCCCACACTACTGTGCATCATATTTCATGTCATCATGAGTAAAAATGATCTATCTGTCTGTATTTATACGACACAGCCGAGACAATGGTTAACTGGCTGATAAACATCCAATCCTGTATATTTTATCAATTTATCCCTTTCAGCTTTCTGTGTAAAGTACAAACTGAATTTCAGATTTGAATTCACTGGTGTTAGCCGCTAAGAGTTATTTGATTTTAGCTTGCCCTATGATTACTGCTAACTTCCTATGGCTATCTAAAATATACTAGTGAGGTATTCAGAATTTACCAGTTAAACTTGACACAAACTTTTCAGTACAAAGAGGCATACCGCAAAAGAAATTTACTACAGTTGGTTAGCTAAAATGTTGGTTTTTCTGCAGCTGATATAGTAGGCGATTATTACAAGTGGACAGTTCATTTTATGAGCGGTTTTGCTCGACTATTGGAAGAAAACCGACGCAGAAAAATATTCGTTTCGGTTTACCTCTTCCTAAGTTTACGTTTAGTTATTTCACTTGATAATCGACTTTAAAAATCGACATTCTGTTAGAGATCAATGGATCAACCGGTGCAACATATTATTATGAAGTAGTGTTCAGTATAATGTTATGATGATCTAGACAAAACTACAATCACGTTCAACCCTAAAATGACCGTTATGCTTATTGCAAAAGATTAACCGATGAATTAGGTGCAGATTTTAAATAACCGAATTGAGAACAATACAATGGAGACATTGTCCCCATTGTGATGGGTAGGTAATAAAACAGGGAGTTAGTAACTATTGAATAATGTGAATTTGTACATATGCTTACGATAGAATTCCATGAATCTTAAATTTATTAGCAGACTTCATGGGAACCAGCATGGTATGTTTGTCTGTGTACGCCAACACCTCTAATTTAACCGAAGATGCTATGACCATGTCTATCCCAATGTGGTTGGCATCTCAGGTGGTAACTTGTGACTCATGGTATGAACACAAGGAAAACAAATAATTTAATGAAAAGGCGGATTTAAGACAAGAACAGATACATTTTTTGGGGCTGTACATTTGGTTACTATGGTAAATCCCAGGAACAGTTTGTTGGCAAGTGAGATGTGTCTGACGGTCAATAGATATGAGATGAAAACCAGTCGGGGTCGACATCGATCATGCTGGAACAGAACATAGAAAACGCATCTGGAAGAAAGATTTTTCATTCTGCTATCTGGTATTGAATGAATGTGCGTGGAGTTCAGCTAGCTATGTGGTCTGACAACAAAAACTAACCAGGTTTTACATGAAAAAACACCTTCAATAGGTAATAATACTTGTCAAGATGAAAAAGTACTTTGTTCGTTGGAGTGAAGCAAAACTTAATTCTCGCTCCATCATATCGGAAGAGCCAGTGCGATATAACTTCTTTCAATAATATTTTCTTATGTTTGACAAAAGTGGATGAGATTTAAGCTTGAAAACAATTTTACAGCACACTCAACTTTACAAATAGTATCTGAAGTTAGTTTGGGCTGTGGTAATTTAAAATCTAAAACTTTTAACTGACGCAATTTTCAAAGCAGCGCCCATCAGTAGTACACATCACGACCGCGTGTGAACCCAGACTAAAGTATGCATGGGGCAACCGCGTTAACCACTCCCTCATTCACCTTACATTAAGTAAAACCCAGTTCTCATATGTAGCCACTCAGCAGCATTTTTTGGTGAATAACCTTGAGATGATTCAGTTAGTATGTATTACCTGGTTGTCAGTAGCTAAAGTTTGCCAAAAGTTTAAAGCGTGATTTACCGCCCTCTGTTTAACGGTATCATTTAAATAAGGCAATGAGAAGACTGAAATCATGTGATGTTCTCCGGAGTTACATTTCGTAAATTCTGATCACACATGGACATGTAAATAAGTTTAAACATTAACTATGTATAATACAGCGAACCGAGGCCTTACCAGTCTCCTCGGCTAGAAACAAACAGCCTACGTCTGTCACATCCCACTGTTTATGCAAATATTCATGTAGCTGCAGTATGAGCTACATAGGGAGGACAAACCGACAGCTAGCTTCTCGTATCAAGGAGAATGTTCCGAAGTGTTTGGAAGCACAACTGGAAACGCCAGGCGCGTGCGCAAAGGCCGACGGACGGCACCCAGCATTATCAATAGCGAAACGCATAGTCAAAACAGGACAGAGCCAAAGCTCCTGGCGTAGTCTCTGTGATTTTTCGAGCTCACTGGAAACGCTTACTCCAGTTTGCTGAGGCTTTGGCTATCAGACGTCAAACTGCTCCCCCTGTGTGTTAAAAACAATTTGTGTTGACGTTGTGGCTGCCCTGGTAGTCAGCATCTCTATATTGTCAAGCTTCATTTTCCATGCCTGTCTGCCTAATCCCCTAAGCCATTACTTCCGCCCTAATGTTTAAAATAAGTTACATGTCTATGTGTGGTCAGAATGTACGAAATGTTACTCTGGAGAACATCACATGATTTACGTTATCTCATTGCCTTATTCAAGTTCATAAAGGGAACAAATTTCTTCGAAGGTATCATTTAAATGTTTCCCAGAATCTTATCAACGGCTAGGAAGTTGATAAATTTGATATTTACAATGGAAAATGATGGCAACCGAAATAATAAGAAGGTATGAAAGAAACCTATAGAGTTGACTCTTGACCACTTTTCAGACAAAAACTTCCCATGCTCAACGTTAGGAGTCGACTCATTGACTAGGTAGGTCTACTGCTCATTCACTGACAGACACTCGCCACAGCCCATCGGGGTACACAGTTTCCACATGAGCAGTCATACAACAAAGCTATTTGTGAGGTCTAACGTCACCATCGTTGTCGAACTGACAAACGAGATGCGGTAGGCAGTGTATGTGTTTCATCGATAAGCAGAACTAGGGAGGGTTCGATCGCTGTTTGAACGTTTTAAATAGATGAGTCAGAGGGGACTTTGTCTACACCTCAGCTTTCACCAAGTGAAAGCTGATGCATTTTGAGTAGCACACACGCTAACAGGACATAAATTCATTTCCGTTTCTTTCGTAGGCATCAGTGTTTCAGATAATCAGAAAAAATACATTCGTCATTGTTTACTGACATTTAGTTGCTAAATAGAACAATGCGTTCAATTTTGACGTTCAATATATTAATAACAGAAGATTACCAGATACCGTGTAACAACACTGAAAAGTGTGGCAATCATGTAGCATGATTTTACTTTAAACATGCTTTCTATTGGTAGCTCTCTTTAGAGTGGTTATGAGTTTCCTTAGTTAGTCTACGTAATCCGGTAGTAGGCATGAGTTTGTCTGTGAATCCCAGAAGTGAGCAATCTGTTATACTACAGCTCAACTTCCGTTGCAGACTGCCTCTGAGTCAACCTGATACTTGTCTAGTACCGTAAGTTTTTCGACACTGACTGTGTACTACGTATAAGGGCTTACACACTTCATATTACGGTAAGCATTTCTAAGTGTAAAGGAACATATTTCGTTGGATACGCTTTGGTTCTACAAGCTGTTTTAAGTGTGAATAACAAAGTTGGATTCGGGCCGATCACCATAATATTTCGGTCTTCTCTACTACAGTTCAGTTTGTTCAATCGGGACAGTAACTGCAACTTAACTGAGAAGTTCTGATCACGAATTTATCTACCGGACCGAACAGAGTAATTCTGGTTGTTTTCTCGAAATGATACGGCCTACTGAACACGATTTGTAACTGGGTGTTTTAATACGGTTATCCGGTCATGCCTACTGTGAGGATATTGGTATTATGTTCAGCAGAGCTATTTTCCGTAGAAGAGGAACGAAGTGAAAATGCTACTCCGGACGAGGATACACATTAATAATCGGCTCTTCCGGGAGCGAAACTCGAGTCTAGTATTTCCTTCCGAAGTCGTCTAACCGGGCGGCCTATCTGAGGGTAAAGATTGCTATCTTTTTGGGATAGTTTCCAAGTTGTATCAACTTGAATTTCTACAGTCGAAACAAAAACGACGTAATGTTAGTTTATGTGTATGAAACCATTCATCATAGCTTTCCTATCTAATTACCGCGTACTCCTTCAAACCATGAGTAATATATTTTACACGAGTATGTTATTGTCATTTCTAGGTTGAAAGCCGATGATCATGAATAGGGCTGAATTATTTCCGGTGTGAAACTCGAAAGTGTTTCGTTTATATTCACAGTCACACAAGCTCAACTACTTTGTAAATTCCTAACAAATACAGCCCGGTCAACAAGAGCGCACTTTTAAACGGCAGTCCACCACGAGATTGGGTCACGAAAGAATTGATGTGAAATTAACTTGCTTTTTTCACTCTGTTTACGTTGATTTAATGCATAAAATGGCTCGCTTGTAAGCAATATGAAATCAACCATAAACCCGTGAGTCGTGTTAATATTGTTTGCCAGCTTATCTAGATCAAGCCGTTTGATATCAGTGTGAGCTTGAAATATTACGACAGCCGCCATGTTTTGTTGTAAACTTTCTGTAGGGAAAAAAATAGCCAAATAATTTACCACATCCACCACAATTGAATGGTCTGTCTAACTATTCTAGTTTAATTACCATACTGTAACATACCATCGGCATTGTAAACAGTTTATCAGTAAGTGTTAGCTTGCCTTACACACGACCTGTATAGATTGACAGAGTTGATTTGTCAGTGGCTGCTGTATTTTGGATTTCCTTGGAAATTCCAAAATTAACTGTATAAATAGGTTAAGCAAAAATCAGCAAATTGTTTTGTCGCACCAATACTTTGTGAGATATTTCTGTGGGCAAGAAGCGAAAGCCGAAGTTTTGGTGTTCACTGTCTAACTAGGCAGTTCAAACGAAAGGATTCTGATATTAAGTCCTGGTTACGCAAGATTTTCTACCGTCTATCCAGGCACAAAAGCTGTAGCCGTTAGTGATTACATACATAGTCAGACTTAGTGAGTCATGGAACTCGGCAGCACATTCGTTGTGACCCTGCTTTACCTAGATTCCATCGCCCAAAATTCGGACAACTCATGTCCCATTTATTATACCTGGCTTGCCAAAAGGATGTACATATATGGTGCAACGATTGCCGAGTTATTACTCTTGTGATCAGAAATCATCATTCCAGTCACCCATCTATGCAATATCCCCAATTCAATGATCTAAATTCCCGTGGCTACATGTTTATCGTAAGTTCTCAACTGTGCCGTCTAACAGCCTTAATCTGACTGTTCGGCTGGCGTTTATCTTTGTAAGTAAACTGTGTGGAGGGATCGAGAAGCAATTATATGTTTCCTTGAACATCCGTCTGTTATTTCATTCCAGGTTACCTTGAACCAAGTGTTGGCGCTATTTGATTCTTCCCGTAGACTTTCGCTGGTAAATCACTTGACACGTTTAGTGGCAAACAACAAACTATACAGATAAATCCAAAACATTCAGCTCTGGTTGATCTGTTTTACTTTGACTAATATACTTTTGCTAACGTTTATTTAGTCGAATAAAACTTGTAAATGGATAATGATGACTCTAAATAAGTCTTAGAATCGGCCTATAATGGATACTTTGGACAAAACAGAAGATAACTACCTTCTAAATACATTAACAAGGTTAGCAAATATGAATTTTTGATGAGTAGTAGGGGATTTTGGTTCTTCATATAGATTGAACATCACCCACAATTGATCGCAGCCGTCGCACTCCAATAGAATTTCCAGTCGATCCCTTTCGAAAAGAAGCACTAGACTCGAGTTTCCCTCTCTAATTAGAGCTTGTCAGTAGTGCATATCCTCCCCACTGCCGGGACTAGAACCACGGACAGGCTGTTCATGAGGTAACCGTGTTTACCACTGCGTCACTGACTTCACATTAGGCATGAGCGAATTATCATATCAACCACTTTCGCTTGTGATTAACGGTCAGTCCTAATCGAGGGGTCATCCATTGGAGTTAACAGGACAGTTACTGTGTCTTCTCTCGAAGCGATCGGGCAACGTGATCATTACTCACAAGCGAAGGTGTTTGAGAGTTCAAATGTGAATTTTTTTTCTAGAAAACACTAACCCAACTTGGCCGATCACCTGGCCGTTTATCGTTATCTCTTGCTACTCACATAAGCCATTTTACAAGAAATTGATACTGTAAATCGCTTTTTTTAGCATTTATTCAAATATGTTCTAGAAACAGCCGTAGCAACTTCGTTAATTATTTATGTATAGCGGTATAACCCCCGTTGTTTATTTGTACATTTTAGAATAACGCTTCGTTTCGGATGTAGCTCCCACCCACGTTGATGTACACGCTTCGATGACTGCGACTTATCCCAGTCTGTCGCCTGGCAACGAGACCGTACCATTTGATCGGTAGTTTATCCACGTGCGGCCAGTGCACATCATACGTTACACTTCCGAATCATCTCAGTTCGGTTGTCATGGTAACAGTCCAGCCGTGACTGTCATGACTACTCCCAGATGAGTCTGATTACATAAAAAGATGAAGTTATTTTGGATCTTATTCAACTATACACAAACAGGAGCAGAGTGGTACACACCGACAAAACTACCCTTCGGGGGTTGCTTTTGCGCTGAATGTCAAACAGCCGGGACATTGATGACAGAATCGCGAAGGCAATTTTTTGTTTCCCACTGCAAATTCATGTTTGACGTTGCAAAATTAAACACGCGAAAGCAGGTATTAAAAGAACTCGACATCCGTTTACGTGATACAATATGCTACAATGTCTAATAAGGGTACATCCAAAAAGGTAATAGGAAACAGTCCTTTCAGAATCTGCTACACTGTCGTGTTATTCAGAAATCATCAAGTGATTTTGGATAATCCTTTCAGGCATTGTTCAGAAAGAATTCGTAAAAGTTACCTTGCTTATTTTTGCTCCGAGAAAACAACGGTGAGTACCAGCCCACCTATTCTAGGTCGATTGTACTTGACACCCATATATAGACAGCGCATTTCATATCTTCACCTTCGTCTAAGTGTAGCATGCTGTTGACCGTGAGGATGTTTGTTATTCGGCTATCTTGCTCGGATTTGTGCACACAACTACAGTGAATGCATACGCTAAGACCACCATGGCTGAACAAGCTCATCTGATCGCCATAGCATTTATTCTATTCTCATTCTCGGATTCTGAGTAGCAATGTCTAATGTCCAACTCATTTACGTTTCAAACTGCAGTGTGGGTACTTTTATCGTTCATTTATTTGGCTATTCCCGTGCGTATTACTTGACCGTTAACTTACAGTTTTCCTATCATTTGGTATAGTGTTACAAGCCAGTGATGAAAATTTATCATAAACAGTTCTGATAGGCAAAAACTCGTTTTTCGAACACGTTTTAATTACCAGCAGTTATGTATAACGGATGTGGTTGACGTGAGTATAACATCAAAATTTCGAGAAAGATTATCTCTGCCGGAACACATTTTGTTTTGAGACAGTATTTTAAGTAGGAAGGTTGTCACTTATTTTCATTAGTGAGCTTACCGAAGAGTCTACTACACCTGTGAAAAGAAGCAACCGTGTTAGGAGAACAGTCACATTAATCGTGTTACCTACTGTTTGACCAGGATTTTGCAACAGACAAAGCATGAGAGAAGCACTTATCTCGAAGGCAGATTCTAACAAATTTATTATCTCCTCACTTTTGTTCATGTGTATTTTACCAGACGATAAACTCTCCGCAAAATATCTTACAAAGTTGCGTGAAGGATGAGGCATGGAACGAACTGGTTTTCTGCGTTTGGTCACTAGTAAGTGTGAGGTTATTAATCACAGTAAATGAAGCGGTCGGCTAACAGAGATTATGGGATAGTTGTTTTTGACGGTTACACTATCCTTTTTTCCAAATTGTATTTTGATTGGTTGTAGTTCAGAGGAGGTCAGTGTGTCACACGGACTTCTTCTTAGCACAGAGGTGGAGTTTGTGCGGATAGATATCGAAGGCAAAGGTCTACTTTTAGCATCTCATCACTACACATCGATTTCTGGGGACTTGAAAAAGAATCAGGAAA
This sequence comes from Paragonimus skrjabini miyazakii, assembly GCA_014338405.1. Classification (NCBI taxonomy): domain Eukaryota; kingdom Metazoa; phylum Platyhelminthes; class Trematoda; order Plagiorchiida; family Troglotrematidae; genus Paragonimus; species Paragonimus skrjabini miyazakii. The sequence goes on from JTDE01000028.1 coordinate 235,507, forward strand.
GCAATCTCTCTACTCTCCTTATCTGCGCGTTTCCTTTTTTGCTCGTACGCTGAAATCGATTGACCACTGATGGTTACTGAGACCAGCTGTTTGTAAAAACCTTTCTTGATCCATTCGAGGGCTGTTTGCAGGCAAGTCACAAAACGCCTGATCGATTTAAGTTTACTGGCAAAGAGCAAGGCCAATAGTTAATCAGTCTAAATCGTATAATTTCTTGCAACCCGGATAACTGCGAGCACATGGTCTAGTGGATATGTCTTGGCTGCAATCTGCTGCCTATTCACGGGTCGTGGTTAGGTTTTTCTAGCATGCGTGATGCTGACGAGACTCAATTAGCCCGAAACCACTGTAGATCAGTTCGCTGGCGTTCACTGGGACCAACTGTTTGCAAACAACATTTTTATCAAATAATCGGTTGGAACGATCTTAAAGTAATAAATTGCGACTTGTCCATTCATTTTTAGAATTGAAACCAAGCAATCAAATTCAATGTTTCAATGTTTCCGACGGTTTTCGGACTGCAACAATTAATTAAAGACGGAATAAAGTGCGGATTATTTGAAATAGGTTGTCAACAGAACGCCTGAAGGATGCAGACTAGAAGTGTTCTCAGTTTTCACTCTGACAGTTAGTTCAGATTTTAAACTACGAACGTATTCCTGTCCATGATCCTCCGAATTAAGTATGATGCCATGCAGCAAACATCCCACATCATTGATGACATTGTCAGTCGGCAAGTAGCTGAAAGTAACCGTAACACGAACATTGTAATACACGGTTTCTCTCTGTTGTCACAAGTGTAGTTTAAGAAATTCAGCGGGAATAAGATGTAATCAGTCCGTTAAATTTCTGTCAGTAGAAGTGCATCAGTTTCATTCCTAGGAATGAACAACGACTGAGATTTGCTTTTTAAAGAGTACTTGAGTTAGGTCGGCGAAAGTTAACAAATGCAAGAGGAAGCACACACCAAAAATCACTAGATGATTGCCAAAAATGTTTTTGTTACGGTTTTCGAATCGATCGGTTGAACATGTATTAATGTGGACTCAGTTTTGAATCAGCTTACTGATAACATCATATCATTTGCTTAAGAATGGCATTCATTATGAATATTCCTATATCTCTTTATGTGAATCTGAAGTTTTTCTCACAGTTGGACAACTTCGTCTCTTACGAGTATCTGCTATTCAAAGCGTTACTTGTAACCCCAGGTTTATCAGTTCTGTCTAGTTGTTGGATCCGCCATAGGTATGATGATGGTCGATGAATTACTTAATGAGCTATGTCGTTGCCATCTATTTACATTCTGGATGATCAGTTTGTATACTTACATAGGGAGCAGTCGTAACGAAGTTTACGCTAATCATAATTAACGGATGTATGAAAATGAACCCAGTTTTTGACAGACCGGCTGATGGTAACCGAACCAAATGGTTTGATAATAAACATATCAAAGTCACGAAATCATCAACCCTAGTTCAGTTGGATCAAAATTCAACGGAAAATTTTAGCCAAACCGGCATAAGCCTATATCCATTTTACTAGTAAATTATGGAGTATTTAGGCAGTCACCTCACAACTAGTTATAGTTACACGCGGAGTTTATCAACGCAGATTGTAAGATTGTGATCACAGGTGGCTTTCTGCACCTAACGACCTGTAACTCCACATGAGTTAGTTTTTCCACTCTTTTTTTATAACAAAGCGGTAGGAGGACGAAGTCTGTGTAGACAAACAAGTGTATGGGAAAACATCAGAAACCATATACAATGCGCCTTCGTTTAATTAATTACGTTCATTTCTTCCTTCCAAGTAGTTTTTGCCTAACTTTGACTATCCCGAACTACAACCACATCAAACCCAAAATGTTGAGTAGAAAGTGTACTTGAGTACCATTTTTTAACGATCAAGGTGGATGTTAGTGGAAACCGAACGTAACCCTGATGAAGCGGACACTGTGGCTACTACCATTTCTTAGTGTTTCTTCAGTACCACGTAAAAGTAGCCGAAAAATATGTAAGTCTGGTTGAAGTTCAATGAGTATCAAAAAAATTAGAAGCAAAATGTATTAACAGACGCGCGCCGTAAACTATCAAACATTAAAGAGTATAATGTATGCATATTAATCTTTCTGTAAAGATAATGTCTACTTGAGTTGGCTAATTAAGAACGTCCTAGCGAAATGCCATTAGTGCGAAAAAGTATGACGCCTTGTGTTCCAAACTATTGGGCTGCGATTTATCCGATGACCTTTGATCAATACTTGCCTGGTGATCAACAAAGTCGAGTGTATGCTTTAGCTGTGATGAGCAAATTTGGTTGCGTAGTAATATTCTGTACTCCACCAGCGGATCTCAATTCATCCTAAAAGTCGACCATCCATTGTTTTGTCTATGTAACTTCCAACCCAGTCCACGGAAGTTGATAACTATGGTGTAAATGAACCTGAAAACGTTACCTTCGCTTAAGTGATTGTAACCACAACTTGTGAGTTCGGTCAGTGGCCACAACAGTTACAATTAGCCTGTTCAACACCAAACTGTAATCCGTTTCTTGGGAACGGTCTGCCGACTGAGGTTGTTGAAGTTGTCTACTTATTCACTCCAGTAATCTGTTCACTAGTATTATGATATTGCGGTCCAATTTTGTTTTGACTGTTTGGGATCGTTGGTTTATCGCTACGTGCTGCTCAGCGTCTTTGGGAGAAATCCTACACTACCGTAGATGTAAACTATTTCAAGTGGATACAATAATTCGTACAGGTTTGTTTCCAATACACAGACATCCTTCCTGCTTCGTGATCTCTCTGATCAATTTACAGATATACTCGGCAGTCTCTCGTATCCAGTTCACGTATGGAAGTCGAATTGGCGTGAGTGATGTTTATTCGTTTTTTCATGAAACTCATATTTTATACATCAAGACAGCAAGAAGACGTGTTGTGAGCTGCAAACATTTTGTATATTCGCACCAGCCGGTTGTATAAAACAGTTACTCATAGAGGTTTACGGTTTGGTGATAAAACAATTAAACGATTCAACGTCGCAGTGGTACACGTCAGGGTTGAGTAAATAGTTTCAGTCATACGGCAGCAAGATTGGTTGCATCAGCACCTTTTGCCAACGTACAGTTTGTGTGTGAAGCTTGATAAACAACTTATTGAAGAAAGCCCAAAATCTTGGCGTCGTGGTGGTGTGATAAGACTATAAACAAAGTGATGGAATCAACCACTTGACTGTTTGCGATTAAACATTACGTGACAGAGGGCACCGACTTATGCTAGGAGGTTGAACTGCCAATTCGTGTTGAGCCACCGTCTGTACTAACCACTTGGATATGTGCTGTGCCATCCTCTGACGGAAGTTTCGGTCAGGTTTTCTTATACATGCGTCATCGCAACGGCGAATGAACTGGTAGATTACACGAAAGGCAGAACTTCCCGGGGAAGAACAAGAATAGTGGAGAACAATTCTGAAGGTAGATAGTAACAAAAACAGTTCCGCCATGGAATAAAGATGATCAGTGGCTGACCTCAACTTGTTATGTACATTGTTAGTATTGTTGTCTCTTGTCTAAGAAAGGTTGATAGAAACATGCTCATTCGGCACCGACCGTAATTGGAAATTAGTCGCCCACTCTTTGCAAGAAATTTCACTGATTTTGCCGGGATACCCATTTTCAGACAGAAAATTCCGACGGAAAAACGCTCGCACTTAACCACATTTGTAAATCATGAGCACAAGCAAATAAAATTATAAGTACTGTTTGCATCTTCTAATTGTCCGGTTAAAAGGCCAGCTGAGTGTATCATATAAACGCCTAGAACTTGGAATGTTTAAGGATGTATGAGTGCACAAGAAAGTAATCTAACTCTTCTTCATAGATGACAGAGGGATTTCGAAGAGTAAAATTGAACTGGTTTAGGAGAATCAAAAAACGGCCACAATCAACGTTTATTGGTGTGTTGTCGGCATAACGTTTTTTAACCAAAGAACAGTCAGTAGAATTATCCATTTCATCTTTGGCCACTCCAAGAAGAACATCAGCCAGTGTGTCCATTGTTATGCCGCCAACTTGCTCATGAGAACGTCCATCAAAATAGGAGCCGATATTTTCGTGCACTTAAGAATTAGCTCGTTAGGGCAATTAACAAATGCAGGCGAAAATACTATGATTGGAAATAATTTACTTAAGACATCAACTTCCTCATGAAAAAGAACATTTGCGAAAATCGAATCATCCTCAACGGGGCACAACTTTTAAGACGAACTCCTCAAAGTTTTCTCCAAAGCGTCACACAACTCAAAGGGAACCTCACAGAACGAGAGCTAAGAGTATTACGAGCGGTTTAAATAAGTTGAACTAGACATCGGCTGGACTTTGTGGTATACTGGATTATCCATGGCAAGGATGGCACCAGCAGCATATCGCTTTAAAGTAATTTGTCTGATCGTCTCATTCTTGACCCACTTGTCTCAGTCGACTCCATTTGTGTATACTTCTACTCGCTTATGCAGCTATTCACTGAAGGAACCTACAGTTTTCTGGGAATTTTTATTTTCATGAGGAAATTACTGTCGGACTAGCGACCACTTCTGAACTTCCGTTCATCAGCCAGTACGGTGCATATTTTCGTTACATTCGCAGCTTCGTTTATGAAAGCGATACTATTGTCTTTCTTTGGTTTACTGAAAAACACGTGTTGCGTTTGTATCCGTTGTACATCGCAATGTATAGCTTATTACCGTCTTGGTGGACTGAATAAAGTTAACCTAAGGTATCAGTTGGTTTGTGTAGTTTTCACAAGCCTGACCATATCACTCGTATACGGATTGCATAGTGACATCATCAGATTTCCATTAATCACCTTCTTATTAACAACTTTCAGTTCTAACCAGCACTGCAACAATACTCCATCGAGTTGTCTGTATGAAGGATTCTAGCAGTCAAAACTGTCGCTTTCAACTGTATATTAATCAGAGCATCCCCATAAGATCAGCGTTTATTTTCATCCCAAAGCTTTTATGCCAAGTAGATAACATGATTTCAGACGAATTCTTTATGGGATGACAGTAAACCTTGATAGAGTTAATTGATCATGTGAATTATAGTGCCATGTTGACTTTACCGGGGCTGCCAATCAAGCCGAAAGGGTACTTGAGACTTTGTGTCCAACTTACGTTTTAATTGCCTCAGGATGTATACCCAGTTAATTTATGTCCACGGACAAAGTTGTCAAAAATTTGCCAAGCGTTTATGTGCTTTGGGTCAACCGTGAAGATAAAGCGTGTGTAAGTGGCTGAATGTTAGCGATTAAAAAAAGCCCTCAATAATTATTTCAACGAAACAGAGGCAACTTGAGATATCCAATTCCTCAACAATTAATAGCTATTGTTTTTAGTCTTGTTGATACTTTGGAAGTTGATCCCATGATGCTGGCGCGAAATGATTACTCTGGTTTGATACGATGACGTTTTTGCCTTCAATTCCATAATGGCTTTAATGTGATTCGTGGTAGAATCACAACTGTTTCCTAATATTGTTACAGTAAGCACATATGCTGTGTTTACCAACTTTGAGTTGACTCATACATAATCAATATATGCTGTGCCAGATAAATCCAATGTGAGTAGAATCATTGGTTAGAACGTCCGATTTTGGCTAGATTCGAGCCGGCAACAGTAAACGAACGCCGTTATTTGGCATGTGCTATAACATATGAGCTATGAAGCCTTGCCAAGAACGTACTTACACATATCTCCTGGAACTGGTTAAGTTTTTGATTATTTCAACGTCCTGTTCAGGTTATAACTTTTTAGTTCGATCAAAAACATTTGGGAAACAATTACCAACAAAAATACTGCAAAGAAAAAATAAATCCTCTAAAGTAAACAAATCAAATGCAACTCTGTTGCATTCAGTTGTGAAATCTCAGTGTAAGCGGCAATGATGGGTTTTAATTTGACCTTGCTTGTCTCAGTCTACTGTTTCAGGTGAATAGTAGAACCAATTTTTGATACTGGCCAGAAAGTTAATGAATTCTAAATATACTTTCATAGGACCCATTAAACGGCTGAGATCTTAACAACGTAAACATGTTTGCTATCTCATTCGTACGCCATTGAATTCCAGCTTCATAGATCCATTTTAAGCCAATTATTGTAAGTAACGTTTTAACGAATACTTACTACTTGTTAACTGTATGGTTGTTATAGAGGGGCGAATTCCCGGCTTGAAATATCTTAAACAAGTCATCAGATTGGTCTGACTTACTTAACCGGGTTACTGACCAGACTACAAGAACAGCAAATTTTAGGAGAGATGATAAGTTGGTAGATTTATCTTAACGGTAAGTAATACCCTTGATTAAGCAACATCCGAGGACAACATCGTTGGTGGTAGGACCGAACAAAAATAGTATCGTGTCGAATACATCATTCTGAGGGAAGGTGTCTGAAAAGTCTGTGTATGAATTCAAAAGACACGACCTGTTATTATTAGTGTTCAATCTATGCGTCACTACTTATTATACTTGTTGTACCATTGTCACACATTGCATTTGCTACAGCCTCTAAAATTATGATTGTCACTACCATCGGGTTGTACACAGTGAACCAATTTATTCCTGCCAGTATATGTCAATCACAAGACTGAACTGAGCAAGATTGCGTGATTTCCTTTCGACCATTTCAACAGTATAGATGCAAACAAAGAAGGGCGTGATTCGTATATGATGGACAGTTGACCCGATTGAACTAAGACAGTTGGCAAACAAATTAAATAGAGATTTTATGATTAGATTTTGCACTGTGTCGTGATAGTCTTTATTGTATTTACTTTAGGAGTCACTCCCGGAATCGCATGCCTGGCCAAGGGGTAATGACTATCACTGAAGCATTCATTATTCTTCACATGACAGGTTGCAGACTTACTTATCTGATGTAGTCCAATGTATGATGTTACAATCCGCCATCTATATATCCGCCAGAACATATCTTCGCTTGTCTAGGCCAGACCATACAGACATAAGGCAAAATGTCTTAGATGCTCTAACGTGTTCTGTAAATGTTCCAAGAATATAAATAGCCCCCGGTTTACTTACGAATATAAACCAAAAACGTCCATATATGACAGAAGTCTTTCCATCCGGATACACTTTTCAGTCAGCCTATTACGAAAATTAGACTCAAGTTTAGTTTTGTCGCAGTATATTCTCGCCGCGACCTGCGTTTGTATCACACTTATCTTACTTTTCAGGCGACCAAGTTGACAGCTACCAATATACTAGTGCATATGTACATGTGAAGTTCGATTGTGCACTCTGTATTCTGCCGCTTGAAAATTCGTACCAGACTTGTTATTCTACTAGCTGTCAATTTTACTAACTCGAAACCAATTGATTATTGTTTTGCTTGAAGTAAAACGCCAAAATCTATCATAAACCCTTGGTTTAAAAAACAGGTAACAATTTTGTTGACTTCTATCTTTGGTACCTTGCATCACGTGAAGCAAACAACAAATTGTTAGACATTCCTGGTTATTAAGCAAGTTCCGAAGACAAACTTAATGTGTACGGAATAATAGGCCGTTTTTGTGTTATACACGAGATAACGGCAAGGTACTGACTTTGACAAATCTTGCTTACATCCAAAATATTTATCAACTTCAGTTTGGTTACAAATCCCCCCCGTAGGCAACACTGATATAATCAGTTGTTAGGTTTGTTAAACCTTCTCAATCTTGGACAAACATAACACCGCACAATTCTGTTTATCTATGGACTACATTATGGCCACCAGGACACATGACAGTAGTTTACCGAAACAAATCCGATCCACCGTTTCACAAACTACCTGAAGATGCTTATTCTTTCTCATCTATGGGTTAATAAAATAGCTGACTACAACTCATTCAGTACTTCAAACAACCAGCCAGTCATTCAGATTGTTATTTTTGCCTTTCTTCTAGCAGATCTCAGTCATCCTGCGCTTAAGTAAACCGACGACCTTGCAATGGGTTGTAACCTGAACAACAGCCATTGCACCCCTCATGGTAAGTTTACTCACAGGCATATTGCTGATTTGCCTTATAGTGTTAACGAAATGTTTAACAACTGTACACTTCTTGAAGTCCTTCTACTCATATGAAAAAGCTATCAAAAGAATAAAGACATAAGTCCAAGAGCAATTCACCAGATATAAAAGTGCTGACTAAGTTTCGTGGCAACAAACGTCACAGAACCATATGGAAAACACTTTTGAAAAGGAAATTGGTTTGATTCTCCACAGGTAGAAATAGCAGTTTTGTCGGACCAGATCAAACCTGTTACCTCACATGCTTCATAGCGGATCACTAGTTTACGTGAATTTGTTCACGAGTAAATCCCACACATCAAATCCGGAAGCTAAATTCTGGTCTATTGTGGGCAGTGAACCGAATATGAAATGGTGGCTTTCATCTCGAAACAATACAAAAATAAAAACCTACCAACTGCTCGCCAGAGCGTCTGAGCAATGGAGAATATTCCATAAACGGTGATTACTCAGATTTGTGAATATTTATGTTTGCGGGATAAACAGCCCTTAGCAATGAGTAATCCTCAGAGAATATCCTGGCATGCATCTTGAAAACCTGGAATTATTAACTCATCTGACCGGTTTCATCGAAAATAAACCAACAGAATAAGTACAGGAAGACAGGATGAAATTAACCAAGCTTGATGGTCTCTTGTAGAATGTTCTAACTGTTGAACTACCTGAGAATTCCATAAAACGTAATCTTACTTATTAAACTGTTCTCCGCAGCTCAAACCTATGTCAGGATAAATTAACCTAAAATTAATTTGCTGCTACAGAGTTTCTAGTTTCAAACCAACATTGCATAGCACATGCTTAAATGAAAGCAGTGTGATATTAGCCAGTTTATGACATGCCTCACTTCACGACAATAAATGATTGCTGCAGTAGCCTTGACAGCTCTTACTTGCTTTTCATATTTCAATTCAGACGGGCTGTTTTTATTTTTCTTGTTTATCATAGCTTGTATCTCTTCAAAGTTTTGTGATGTTGTTGTAACCGTAATACTAAACCGCAGTGATGACGAAACCATAGTGTTAATCATAGGTGCATAATCCGTTCAACCGTTTTGACAGTGTAATGTTGTGTTACTGAGTTGTTGGTGGTAATATACGTCGGATTCCTTGAGGCAAAATAACTCTTACAGTGAACACCCACTATTTGTGCTTTTCTTTTCCCCGGATGGCATTTTGAGACCACAGTATAGTACCACTATAAAAAACCTTTTTAACCGTGGTTTGAAATGCACTTGATTATAAAGTAACATTACGTCCCTGCCCTGCAAGTTAAGTTCGTAGCTCATGATAGCTACATGAATTGAAGGGGCAATAATTCAGCGCATTCCCATAACCTTTCCAGTGTGTTTTTGAATAATCGAATTCTATAAGTTGCCACTTCCGATGTTTCAAACAACCAAACAGTTTACTGGCTGAATATTCATTAGATTACCATGAAGGATGCAATTAGTTGTGTGTGAGTATGCGTTAACGGAATCAAGAACGCCTAGGAGAATTGCTTACGTAAATAAAAACAGTCTCCGTGTTGAACAGGAAATGAATCCATTTTTATTGACGTAAAAAACACTACATTTCCAGTTATTATCTCAGCACTTTTCAAATCGTTATAAACTGCTTCGTCACCTGTACATTCTAACATGTGATCTTTTCCACCCATAGATCTTTAGGCTGCAAAATCCTGTTAAGTTCTGCGTGCTTATATGTTCAGCTTACTCTGTCAACACTTGGAGAAAGCTGTACTAATTATTAGAATAGATTTGATAATTTGATAACGAACGTAGAAAAGGTCTAGACAAGAATTTCTTGTGAATTATTTGTCATCTGCTTATAATATATAAAACTGAAAAGTCATGCAGAAGAAACTACTTTTCCTAAAATATTGAACGATTTGGTCGAAACAAGTTAAGCGATGACACGTTTTGGTAGATAAGGTGAATATGACCAGTAAGTAACAGTTAGTGAATAGATGGAGGTATTCATTTTATAAAAGTCCCCTGCCGTTTACTTGAGATGAGCAAATAATAGCACGGTCTGAACAGGTTTTTGGTGGATAACTCAAATGTTACTAAGACAACAAATCAAAGGTTATGGTGCTACTGGTGTGACCACAAAAGACGCTTGCGCACAAATTTGTCTATTGCGCGAACTGCCGTATGGGTCATTTTAAACATGGGACCACGAACAAGCACACCTATTTGCAGGGCTAACGTGCATTCACATATATTGGGTGGCAGTACGTTGTCATTCGCCTAGGTGACACTTCTCCCATATCGCCTACACACTATTTCAATAGTCTCTTCTGGTCAGTCGTCTTCCTGGCGTTGGGGTTTGCCCCTTTGTTCCTGAATTCGCTTTTGAGTAGTATACTACTCACAGTGAAAAC
>JTDE01000028.1:246081-259270 GCA_014338405.1 Paragonimus skrjabini miyazakii
TTGTTTTTCAAATATTTAGTTCAACTCACTTAAGCAGTTGCCGAGACTCAAAGGCATTCTTTTTTCTTTGTAACATAATTGCCAAATATTTTATGTAACTTTTTGTCTATAACAGTCCAGTTTTCGACTTGGTAAATGTTTTATCACACTGATACAGGAATAAAAACATACTCTTCTGCAAACTCAAAACCAAAAATTTGGTGTTGTTTTTCAAATATTTAGTTCAACTCACTTAAGCAGTTGCCGAGACTCAAAGGCATTCTTTTTTCTTTGTAACATAATTGCCAAATATTTTATGAAATTTCTCATATATTTTACGAATGTGACTGACTTTCCTCAACTTCTAGCGTAGGCTCTGTAGTAAATGTTGCTGCTTATGACTATAAGATATTTTGACATTAGAACGTTTTCAGCTTGATCAGGTGCATGTCTACACAGATCTGGAAAAATATTATTCCATTCTACAGGTTGATATCTTCGTTATTTGAACCATCCTGATGGGGCACAATTTGGCAAAATGAGATGTTCAGTTTTAACATAAACCTAAGTGTTCACAAGACTATGACTCAAATCTTTGGCTGTGTTCAGTTATTGTTAAGCAGTAATTTTCTCTACTCGTGCATAAATGACCATTTTATTCACGAGCATTTAAGGAGCCTTAGTACGAGCGATCGTAGATGGTAGAGACTTGTGGTAAGAAAATAGGTTTTCGATCATCTTAAAATGATTCATAACCGCATTCACCTCTCTCTCTGATGATATCTGCCAGCCATACATCAACTGGTAGTTTAAAAACCTGCATGAACCGAGTAGTTTTGCGGAAAGTCAACATGATGTCACTGCGAACCAAACGAATAAGCTTCATATCTACTGTTATCCACAGGGCAGTTTTAATTACAATTTGCTAGTGGTTTTGGCTTAACATGTAGGTTACGCTGCCCGAAAATAAATATGTATTAAGCCTTGGCGCATCCTTAGATTGAATCTATAAAACCGAACTCCGATAGCTATAACGACGTGACAAATACTCAGTGGTGTCAGTGTTTTGTTATGTTCTATGGTGTCACTTAGAACCACAAAATGTTACAAGTAAACATACAAGTTAGACGCGATTGTGATTTCTTCTTTGGATTGATCAGTCTTATCCATAATAATATAACGTAGCTTCATTCATGTATTTGTCAACAATTTTGACGTTCCCCATTGGAGAATGGCTTCATTTTTGACGCCTCCCATACGCCGATACGAATGAAATGCACAATTTTTACTGTCAGCTTCAAGAAAGTCATAAATAGATTACCTGGCCACAAAATGAGATGACTTAATAATTATTGTATACACTGTATGAGATAATACGTGAAGTTTGGGTTGGCAGCTAATTGTTTTCTGGGTAATGTGCATTTACCGGTAACCCGAAAGTTAATCTTAAGGCTACGTTAATCGTAAAAGTAACTTTATAAAGTTTTAGTTGATACAAATAAATTACTGTAAGAGTTCATGGAGGCAACACGCTTAAACTGTGATGTGTTGAATACACTGGGTAATTCCATGTGTAGACAAGGTTAGTTAGCCTCGAATGGGAATATCTTACTCGGAGAGTTTGTGGATAACACCGGAAATGAATAAACATTTTGGAGCATTGTTTGGACTTTGAAAAGACTACTCTAATCGTATCGGCCTATTGGAAAATTAATGCGTAAAGTTTAATCTCTAGCCTACAGATGTAAGTCAAGTTGTTCAACAGTTTATTTGCGAATCTACAGTTTATACAACCAACGGTGCACCTCAACCATGCCTTAAAACAACCAGTTTCTCTTGAGTAACTTACAAATTTGCATTTGAAGTTCATTCCGGTAACCTGATAATTCTATAACAAACTATATCGTTAAGCTTATCGGACAATAGGCAGCTGGTTAGAAATGAAGAAGGAAAATTTGCTTAACGTCCAATTTGAGATATATGCAATTAATAACATTTTCTCAGCAGGTTCTAAACAACAGGGCCAGATACCTCTGCCGTGGGATATACATGTACATTCAACAATTAGTTTAAGTTAAAACTTCGGCTCCTTATCCTACTTTAAATAATAAAGTGAACTCAATAGTATAATTAGAGAAAGTGCTCATTATTACACTCCGTAACAAGTTGCACGTTACTACTCAATTTCACTTCATGCCGCCACTTCTCGTCATATAAACAGACCAGAACGAACTAATGAACATAACGATTTGCTTCAACATTCTGTTCACCCAAATTTATTAAATGTACAGAAACATTTTGAAACTGTTTCACTCTTTAAGCAAAACAATTGGCATGTATCAAAAAAGCTCAGTACTACGAATTCCGATAATAAATTTCACATGAGACCCAATTGTCAAAAGTCAGGGCTTCAGCTGGATTTGAACCAACGACAGAAACACCATGCCTCAAGGCGGCAAACGCTCTACCAGGTGAGCTACAAAGCCAAGCCAGGAGCTTGGAAATTTCACATTTGGACTCGGCTACCCACCCGTCTGTCGCTGGTTCGAATCCAGCCGAAGCCCTGACTTTTCACAATTGGGTCTCATCTAAAATCATAAATCTGCCACACTACTCATTAGTGATAACAAATTTGTCGATAATAGTAACTGATTCATAGTTATACAATTCAAGACATACATACATACATACATACATACATACATACATACATACAATGTGACTGATGAATTAAAGTAACACTGATCACTGATTAGTGTAGTCGACATAGAGATTTCGTTCTCATAAAAAGTGCACAAGTTAACTGAAATATTGTTATCTTGAAATCAGGATGAACGTTGCTGGTAAGAGCTAAGTTAGAGTAGCTGAAAGTTACTTCTTTTAAATCAAGAGATTTGCTTATTCACGAAATCTATTTAGCCAAACACCGATAAACATCTCTTTTTTATTTGTATGATAAAAATTATCCTTTTTTGCATCATTCAATATAAAACGATCGAACGCAGTGTGTAGTTTTGCTGCATCGCCTCTTGATAAGTTTCTTATGCGATTAGTTTTTGCTATTCGTTTCAATCAATGTTCACTACAGGAGATATTGGCAGTAGATTGATTGATATGAAGAGATTTTTGTGGCAAACAACCGAGAGGCCAATCGTACGCTGCTCAGGGGTTATCATGTGGTCGAGTAAGGAACAATTTATTTTTGAACAAAACATTTTTGCAACGTTATCATCCTCTTGGATGTTCTTCTATAAAGCAGGTGAATAAGAGATATGCGCTTCCTTATCCGAAGCTTGTAAATCAAGAACAGAATTTCAATGAATTATATAAAACACATTAACATTAGCAATTGGGATAATTCAACACCCACTTATCATACATTCAGTTTCGGTATAACTGTAACATTCACTCTGAAATGTTATTGAATTTCGTATTTTTAAAACGTATGATGTAAAGATTTAACTTACTTGAATAGTTATATTAATGCAAACTATTTAATGAAAAATCAATAGGCCACGGTTTCACCCAAGATGCTGATGGTTCTCAAATGCAATCGACTGTCGCGTTCCCTAAGGCTAGATAAAATGTAAAGACCAAAAAGAACGTTGACAAATTACAGATACAAATCTAACCAGTTTGCTTAGTAATACGCAAAACAGACAAAAATGCGTTAAATCTGTATGGGTTCAGTTGTGCCCGTTTATAAAAATTTACCAACCAGTACTTTTAGACTTATAACCTAAAAATACCGACCACTTCCTTCAACTCTATGTAAGGTGCCTTCTGTTTGTTTTCGCTGAAGTAGTTCTGTTAGATTTTACACGTTTTCAGCTGTACTTTAGAATCTCGATAAATGCTAGAACACGAACCACTATCAAACCTGGTTTTTTTTGTTTCAGATCTTAAAAAGCCAAAATGGAAAAATCTATTCTGGAAAGCTGGATTAAAGTGTACTGGACTACGCACATGTCACATCGTTGAGATATTCAGTATAGATTGGTTGTTTTGTTTCTTGAGGTTGTTTAAACGCGTTTGATTGAAGTATGTTTTCGAGCAGCATCACACTGGATCTTCATTTATTAGCTAGTCGCCAGGGAATCCCAAATGGTTTGTTGAGGATTGTTTTGCATGGAGCTGTGTGCTTCAGAAATTCGTCATATTCATAGCACCAATTGTGGAAAGTCAGGGTCTCGGCTGGATTCGAACCAACGACAGAAACACCATGCCCAAACGCAATGAAGTCATGGTGTTTCTGTCGCTGGTTCGAATCCAGCCGAAGCCCAGTCTTTTCATCATTGAGTCTCACCTATAATCACAAATCTGTCAGACTACTCATTGGTAGTAATTATAGCACCTTTTTTATGGAAGTCGTAAATCCCAATGTCTGTTTTTGACTATTTTGAGTAAGCATGCACCATTACAATATGTTTGTTCCTCTTATATGTGCTGATTTTTTAACATGTGATGTATACATTACAGACATATTGTGTTATGTTAACCTACTGTGCTGATTACATGATACATTCTAAAATATGAAATTCACGAACATGTCAGATTGAATGTTGTAGATGTACCAAAACTGATTGTATGTATAGTGAGTGTTAAGCAGAATTATCCGAATTGTTACCATTAATGTATTTTACGTAATTCCTTGAAATTAGATGCGTACATGACAGTCTAACCGCGAAGTTATCTGTCACAGTATGTTTACTTTGTGCAATATATGGACGAGACACGTTGGTGATGTCAAAATAATTCGCAAATAAATGGCCTGGAGAGAGTTGAGTCTGCACCAGCTGCTCTCGGACTATTGTTTTCATTCGCTGTGCTGTGATAGATGAAGATTAAGCCTGTTTGATTTTGCAGAGGTTGACAAAAGTGACCTGCAGGTTATATGATGCCACGCAAGAAAAGCTTGCAAACACCAATCAAAAGACGCTTTGGCATTTATTGACGGATTCTGTGAGAAGTGCGCCAACTGATTTTCCCAACTTAACCAGTTTGGTGGCCGTCTATGGGAGACTGGATGCAAAAAGTTATAAATTACCTTCGCAGACTGCCTTCAGCACAAAACCCTGTACTCTCTGACCCGAGCCCCAAACAGTTGATCGTGTAGCATATTATGTAGTAGATTGATTTTTAAGCTGTTAATAATTCTCAATGACAGATCAAAGCTGTTGTTTCATTTAAACTAACTGCATTGATCCTGAAACATACTGCATTTCGTTTCAAAACTCAGATATAAAACGTATGACCTGTAAGTCAATCAATGCCTCAGGCGAATGAAACGTCGACCATGGGACACATTTTGCATAATTTACTACTTTATTTATATGACCTGGCGGAATTATTACTGAATTTTTATTGCAATCTTTAGAAGCTTATTTGTAGTAAAAATTGAGTGTTAGATTGATTAATTATTTCCAATTTTGGACATATACTGTGAGTTATAGAATGACAAATTAACGCGTCCTACAGAACTATATTTCACATGTTCGGAATTGGAATGATAACAATGACGTGATAGTGTAATATATATATATGTACAATATTTGGTGAGTTAATTTAAATGTGTCTAATGTGGCATGTATAAATCCAGAACTACATTTCTCATCTATTTAGCATCCTACAATGCTCCAAAGTATTTTCTATGTTAAAATACACACGTATGGCATACACTGAAGTAACCCGGCTTCTTAAATAGCTCAACATATCTAGTCAACGATTAAGTTTGTTCACCCAGCTAGATTATTTATTGTGTTATTCAGAAAAGACATACCGTACTTCAATGTCATACAGGAAGATTCAGCTACCCAGATATTATAGATCAGAGTTATTAATGCAACAGTTATTAACGCATATCGAATCCTCACCATCGACCTAACCAATTCATTTAGGTTGGCAGTGTCGTTCGTCTGTTAGTTGTATTGATTGTATTTAAGGAATTCCTCGGAGATAAAATCTTTGAACAGAAAATTGTACGTAAAGTAAACCTGTCCTTTAAAAAACTTAAACAGAGAATCCAGAGCAAGCCTTCCGCACAACCCACCTCTCAAACATATTTCGATGCATATCTTTAGGTGTGTACTGCAGTCTGAAACAAATTTCATTAGACATTATGAAGTAAAACGTAAAACTGAATAACGACATACGTTAATGTACCGGGGCGATCCGCTGCTGCTGAGTAGGTCAGAAGTGCGCAAAGGTTTGTTAATGGTTATCGCTTCCGTACACCACGAATGCCATGAGGTGACTGGTAAGTGATGCATTAGGAAGACTTCCTGCAACCTTACCTGCAATCAGTCTGTCACCAAAGAACTAACAGTCAATGACGCTAGTTTTTACAGTATGGCTTTGGCGCGAACCTTTAGCGTTCCGTTAATCTGTTCCCACTATATTAGCAAACAGATAAATAGACTCAATGCCTTCAAACTACGTGCCGGGTATTCTCTTCCAAGATTTCTAAGTGTCACTTCTAAATATGAGGTAGAGCATACAGTTCTGAACAGTTGAGTTCTGCATGCACATATACATTGGCTTACCTAAGCATTTTTTGGGATTATTGTGTGAGCCGGCCTATCACAAACATTTTCGACGAGGTTTACGTCGAAGCTCAGCGCTTACCAACTTTGCGACATAATATTTCTATCTGGAGCCCAAGTTTTGTAACTTTCTTCTTTACAACGAGCTACTAATCTGCTGAACATATATTGCCCCTTAAGGTGAAAGGATTATACAGAAGTAGTTATTACTTAGTAGCGTTGCTGCAAGACAAAGTAGCTAGACCATGGTTCATAAGTCTTGATTTAGCTGGTTACGACTTTCCAGATGGACAAATTTATTCATTTGACTTGTTACCTGCTAGAAAACCTCCAGCACAACAATATGTCACCAAAAAGCTCATCCGTTTCATTCTCTCTCTTTTGTGCATATTGCTCAATTTATCATCGTGCGTTGTGACGATATTGAACGTACAGTAAACTAACAAGCTGAGTGGTCCCCAAAATTCTTTCTGAACAGTTAGAAGTAAAAAACGTCGTGCCATTTACATGACACATTTTAACTGTACTATTGAAACAACAATAATCACATTGTTTTGTTAGAGAGTAAGTCAAAGTTTCTCGAGTGCCATCAGTACTTTGTAATAGCAGTTCAATCAGGACGTGTTTACTGCTGATTCAGACTGTTCTACTTGTTCCATAATCTCGCAATGGTCTTTCATGCTGAAGTTACGCATTTCTATTTGAAGAATGCTTCTTTCGATGTTTTTGCTGTTTAATAACTATCATTCGGTGAAAAAATACCGGTAATTAATTAGTAGGCGGCCCATTAATTAACTTTTCCTCGGATGGTTAATGTTTGCCAACAACATGTACATAATTTATAATAGTGTGTTAACCTACTGCTGACAGTATGCAGTGTTACTTACGGAGACCTTTTAAATTCTACAAACTTACAGCTTCGTTTCACATTAAAGTTTCACGTCACTCCTCCTAGCTCTGAAATTGTAATGCCGTACGAAACCTCTGTTCGCGTATTTTGCTAAGGTATTTTGTATGAATCAATTCCACGGGCAAGATAAGAATTCCGGTTATACGCTTGATTCAATCGGAACTAGTCAAAGATTTGTAGTGTTTCTCCTCAGTTGGTTTCCAACATCTGCATTCCAGTGTCTGCTATGAGCGACGTTGAATACTCATCCAAACCTTGAGAGTATTCGAAATGAAAGCAATTGATTGTCTTCTTATTGTTGAAGTTTGTTACTCATTCACTGAAATCAACATAATTCGACAAATTATTTTCACTGAACAAATCACTCTTCCGCGGCTTCATAAACAGTTTAATGTGGGTTAACGCAATGTAATTGAAATTCTTTGTTCGTCAACCTCACAAATCAAAACTACAAGCTCTGTTTTTATAAGGTGTTTCATTGTAGCACGTTGAGTTAAAACTAATATGAGAATTTTATTCAATCCGAGTACGGAAACTAGTAGTCAGTTTTCATAAGGATGATATTCACGTTATCAAACCGGTTTACGTAAGCATTTTTACGTAACGCAAGACCGCTTACATACACAGTTCACTGAAAAAACGAAATATTCTTTTTTATTTTTTACTGTTTACGAATGGTAAAATACGTTCAGAGGAATTGGGGGTAACAGACTAGGTTTACAAAACATCATGAAAGATGCTGTAAAAACAAACGTTTTTCACCTTTGGAGCCCTGTGTCTTTGCGGTATGCTTAGTAATTAACAGGTATCCACTAGAGCTCAAGAACGGTTCGAAAGAAGTTTCCGCATGCTTGTGGTATCAGTAACCATCCACAAATTTGTGGGTACACGTTTCAACCTTGTTGTCTATCAAGTTTCATGCATACGATGGTAATCAAACCCGATATATATTTGTAACTTCTAAGAAATATATATTCTGAGGAAGGTATTTTGCTGCGACCAATGTGGCCGTGGCTAAGTTGTTTGGGCTACCATTCTAACACGAGTCATTTGTTCCAATTCGTTTTATGCATAGCATTCTTAAAATCCACAAAGTCCCAGGTACTCACTGGAAACGCATACTTATTAAGAGAACAGATATCAGTTATTGTCCACGACATTCATTGACCAGCGCAACATCCAATGGCACCTGTGTACAGAATACATTAGTTTATCTGAAACGTTTAGACACATATCGAAAAATATTTCCAAATTAGTGTTTCCGGAATGTCAATCAACCTTACAACAATCAACTTGGCAGGTCTGAATTGTCATACTTGTTTTGTCCGTTTAAAAATAGCACTTGTAGTAACTCAACCATGCTTGTGGGATGCGGTACAGGTACCATTTTGCGTGACAGACTTTGTTTTCTTTGCAGTGGTTATTGTTCAGTGGAATGTGCTAGCACATTTTTCACAAAAGATCGTTAATCTGTTTAAATAACGCCAATGCCACGGTTGTTAATTCTTAATGTTGAAACGAAGTTTGCGTAACGGCACTTGATATATTACATTTCAATACACAGTCAACATGGATTGTCCTATAGCTGAAAGTGTTTCATCGTGTAGCACTTACAACCAAGCAAGGAATCATAACCTCTGAAGTAAGATGCATCGGGCCACAATATGGCGCCAGTCCATGACGGTCTCATTTGTGGTCACCGCACTAATTTGTCTTGTGGTGCGACCTCTTGCTAATCCAATCTCACCACTCTTGTGCATGACATTTCGGCAGCCGTATACACAATCTAATACTACTAACAAACACGCACACTTCTGTGCGTGTTTAACAAACAACTAGCTGATTTCATCAACTTGTCCATCTTTGCTGTATACAAGTAATTTCCTGCTTGTTTTCCTCTTGAATGAAGATGGGGGTGGTGGTAGAAGATTGCGTTGTTTGTAAATCAACAGCAACCAACCTTTTGCCATTTTACTCCGTATGTCAATCATAGAAATGGTGAATTTGGCTACTTTGAGAATAGGTTTGTGTGCAAACAGTCATTCATTTTCTCTCAATCCTGCTAAGTACAACGGGTTTCTGGTAAACATTGCTGAAATATTAGAACATATCTAGAATGATGAGAAAACGTGGTTGGGGTGGGAAACATTAGAATCAGAAGTCGCAAATGGGCCTCGAACTATCTGACAGGGCAGAAAGCTGTCACACTTCCAGAACTTTTAATTTGGAACACACTGTTCTCATGCTAAGATTCGTTAACATTTAAGTGGTGCAGCCTTAGGGAATAACATCACCTTGCCAGTACTAACAATATTATGAGACCAAACATGACTGAATTGCTACGAATGATCTTTTCTTTCCTTACTCAAAGCCGAAGAACGATTTTAACTTCCTTATTATTCTCCTCAAATCGCCGAAAGTTGTTTATGCGTGTGCGTGAAATTAACAGTGAAAGAGTTTAGTGAAAAGTACGTTGATCTTGGTGACCCATAAATGTGCTAAAATTCTACATTCTTCCAAGTTGTTTTACTCAAATAAAGCCTCACATAATTACGTAAATTCTGTGTAGTGTGTAGTTGAGCGTTTGTATGGTGTTATTAAACCAAAGTTAACAAAGTTGCCGTTGTTGTGGAAGGTTTTTTAATTATAGTAGGCCAAGTGAAGCGTAAAAAACGATACCCGCGTTGTGGTATTGTGTCGTCTGCAAGAAAGTAGAAATGAAAGTTCCAATTTGCCGTGCTGTTTTTCTGGAGCAGCAACTACCTGTCTATGCTATCAATACGTAGTGGGGACATTCACCCAAAGGTGTACCAGGTAGTCGACAAGTATTTTGCCATTTCATGTGAACCTTCAAAAGTTTGATTCCTTAGAGAAGGATAATACGTTGAACATGCAAAAATATAGCCTTATCACCTTAACTGTGTGCTTTAACTTTGGGGTAAGAAAAAGTATAGCAGAAAACATTTGGAATTGATTGTACGTAGTGGACGTAATAAGTCTCAAAAAGATACCTGAAGATACCTGAAAATTGCCAACAAAAAATGGACCAAGAAAACAACATGGTATCCAGATTGCGTTCAATGTTATGGAATGACGTTATTTGTTGAGTGACCATCTGTAAAATTAAAATCTTGAGTGGGCTTCGTTTAAAATCCATTGTATTGCAAAGCAGAGCTACATTTGTTTAAACCCACAAAGTTATTGATTAGTCCGATCTTCTATCTTTATTAGTCAGTGGCTTACTTGATCTCATTACGTAGTCTGTCATTTATCTTGTGTCCGTAATGTTGGGTTTTGATCTAATTATGTTTTCCGGTTTGTTGTTCTTTTCTCGTGTGCTCATTGTTTGCTCTGCGTTGGCTGTCGTATTTGATTGTCCAGGTCGATACACGACTATTTGATCGTGTTAGCGCATGATTAGTAACCGGCATATCTGGCTATGCAGGTTGGTCAAAAGTTGCTCCAGTTTGAATCGACGATCAGCATCAACAAATCTCAAATTATTCTTTTACACAGAGATAATGGCTCACAGATATAATGCACACCACATCTTCTGCCAGTGCACGCTCTTTGGTCAATGTTAGCACATACACCAGGTGTTTCTTCCGGCATTCTTCATGTGTTCTCATGTGAATCCAATTCTCCTCGTCGATACAACCACAAATTAGCCTGCTTGCGGCAAACCGTATTATTGCTCACAACAACACAAAAGCCTCTTTAAACTTCCCTACCATTCAAATTAGCAACACCTAAAATTGGGGGCAGGCTGTCGGCACAGCGTTTGTTACCCCCTTATAATGGGCTGAACTCAATCGTATTCCACACTGTTAAGTGGTAGTAAATTTCTTGACTTGACCGTGACATTACATGACGTTCAGTTTTGCCAGTGAATGACATAACACGACTGTAATGTACAACAATTAAAGGACAGGTCTCGAAGCCAAGAAGACGAGAACATGGAAGCGACTGTTGGAGACGTAAGTGTACACTATGCGAGACGTCTTACCAAAAGGAATGATGGAGCTGATAGAGCATTTGCCGCGTCTGAGCATATTGTTTCTGTTGTTGGTTCGAATCTAGCCAAAATCCCAATTTTTCGCAACCACTATTTTGCAGGACTGAAATGTATTCACATCCTTGACAATGGTACAAGAACATTCTTTTTCAGGAGAGTCCAGTTGCGAAAAATCCGGATTTTGATTAGATTTGAACCAACACCAGAAACAACATGCCCAGACGCGACAAATGTTCTACCAGCTCCACCATTCCTTTTGGTGAAACGTCTCGCATAGTGTACATTTACGTCTCCAACAGTCGCTTCCATGTTCCGGTCTTCTTGGCCTTGAGATCTGTCCTTTATTTGTTGTACATTGCAGTCGTGATATGTCATTCATAGGTAAGACCACACGTTATTCAACAATAATAACGTTTTTGTCAGGGCAACTGTTTCTAGTACTTCTTGCAGTAGCATGGGTAATTTCATCTCTAGGTGCAATACAGCACTTACTGCGAGAATTTTTGTTTTGCTTCGACCAACCAACAATTGCACTAGATTAGTCCCAATCTGATGATGTGGTTTTTCGTTTCAGTAACATAAACCATAGGTTTTCATATGTATTGTTGGTCAAAAATTGTTTTGATTTCTTTAATGCTTTGTACATGCCTCAGTATGACTATTGTAGGGACTGGTAATGCAACGCACAAACTCGCACTTTCGAAGAAAATCTTTAAATTCCATGCAAATAAATTGCTATCCGCTGTCAGGCACCACGTCTTCTAATATTCCTTAAAAAGCGAAGTCACATCAAAGCTTGTTCAATACCAACTGTTTGGCATTAGTTAACAGGAAATCATTACAAAAGAAGTTGATGAATTAAACAACTGTTACCTGATAGTTCATCCGTTATGAATGAAAAATATCGATTAACAGTTTCTGCCGCGCTGCTTTCGGCACTTCATTATTCATCACCAATCCTTTTTTGAAGAGCGTAATACATTTGGCAAACTGGGCAAAAAAATAGGGAATTCAAGATATAATGACATAACAGGCCAGAACATTTGTTCTCTACGCTTTGCCCAGCATAGGCAGGATCAGTGTAGTGAAGTTTAAATTTCCCCGATTTGAGTTATTTCAGTTTGCTCTTGCGCGCCATAGTTCGTGGTTTATACCAGGTTAGTGACATAAACACATAACGATACTCTTTAAACGAAATGTTTCAACGCACTGGGTGCGTAGCCTATACTATGATGCTTTTTTAATTATCAGGAAGCGTTTGGAAATTAATGTGATACATTCTGAAATAACCAATTCTGGACTTTGTTGCCTGGATGTATCATTTAGATTATCATCCTTATGAATTTAACAGAATACAAGTGACTAATGTGCACCACTTCACAATTACAGGACTTTGTCCAGAGCCCGTTCTTCATGGTCTGGCGATTCTACATATTAAGGTCATTTTGAAATTTACCCTGTCACTCAACCGTTTCAATGTTTACCGCCATTCCGTGTCCTATGGAAGTATACCAGTACCGGGTCACTTAGGGGGTTGTGATACTTCAAGGACGAATGATAAAAGCAACAGTTAGTCTTGAAGGTAGTCGATATAAAGTAATTGACATGCAGCATGCCGCTAATAACTTACCGGTAATAAGATGCAATTAAGTGAACCTGTTAGTTATAATTTGACAGATAAGTCATTAACATTAGCATGTCTGTCTGATCCGCTATGACAGACAACGTTGCTTGAATTTCTCG
>JTDE01000028.1:263045-280509 GCA_014338405.1 Paragonimus skrjabini miyazakii
ATGATCATGTATCTTTCTGAGCACTAATACCGCTCATAGTCACACGATATAGAGCATTAATTTGGGTTCCGTACGTTCTCTGTTTGATCATCCCCCACCAACCTTCTGTAAGGAATAGCATCCAGATAAGTTTCACAAGATCACCTTTCTTGCAAACTCACGTAACTGTACACATCGTTCACACAGGAGATATTTTGATAGACTGCCTCCCACTGTTTTACGAAACCGATGATAACCACCCATCCAGTACATTCATCGTAAGCATTTCCTAAACAATGTAACCAGTGATGTGAAAAGATTTATTTCTGTTAAGCGTAGTATAGTCGAGATGAATTGTTTCCTGGTTGAGTCATTCATGGAATAGTTCTCATTATTAATTGGCCCCGGATGAAGCGGTCAAGATAAATAGGATAGGCACCGTTCTGTTAAGGATGTGCATCGAAGACAAAGACTTAGAATGTTTATGATAGTTTTGGTGTTCCTCGTCATTTCTATAAGGTTAGAATACACATTTAAACATTGGCCGACGACAAGCGACAAAACTTCTAAACAAGTCAAAAATTTTGTTCACACAAATGAGAAGGTAAATGGAATAGCATTCACTATTTACTGTCTAAATGGCTCAGTTTCAAAAAATTTATACATTCTTCATAATGTTAATTGTAAACCATGCAAAATGCGTATATCTTTCGTAACTTCTTTTCTAAGCATGTTTTTATTAGTAGGGAATTTATCATAACGTATTATTCACGTATCGTAGTAATTTCTGTTCGTTTCTGGCTAACTGTTGTCGTGTACATTGTTCATCTGACATCAGGCGTTTACCGGTCTGTGCCCAGAATATTTTAAAAACTTCATCTTGTACTCAAGCGTTGGAGTTAAGAACCCAATTCACCTACTTCTACGGTAACCAGCAGAAAGCATCTTGCTGGGTCATCGGAGTCTTATGCTCGAACGATAGACGGTGGAAACGTGCCCACCACAACCGACCTCTGTCTCACTTTACTCAGACAAACGTTCAGACGTAGTGTGTTTGCGTCTGTTTTGTTTGTAGGTAGGCACCAAGTTTACGATTGGTCGTTCGAGTGGACCACATTTATACGGTTGGTCAATTTACTCTACACGCAGACTGCTCCCAGCAAACCCCTTTGGTAAAAGCCGGGATGTATAGGTTAAGCGTGACCCGACCGACAGTCCTAACTTCAATCCACCATTGTCCCATTCAAAGAGTATCTCGACAGCATGCGCGTGTGGGTATGCATTAACCCGGGCTTACTTAGTATGACTACTATTGTGATGTTCGCGTGTAAATGGATGGTTTGCTAAACACAAAGGTCGGTTGAAGTGACAGCCAAAGAGCCAACGATAACTGAAGCAACCTGACTCGTCCGCCTCTCTTGTTCCCAATATTGGATGCGTCATCCATTTGGTTTGAGTGAACAGAACACATAGGGGTGCGGGATGAGGTAGACTTGTGAGGCACGTGCCGGCTATAGTTGGTCCGTAAGTTTCCCAACCTGCATGTACATGCGAACTGTGTGACAATACCAGTGAGAAACCCAAATTTTACATAAATAATTATTAGTTTAGATAACGGACAAATGTTTGAGCGAAGAATAAAGTTTGTGATTTGCAAGATAACCAGTCTATGAGACTGTTTGCCTATTATTTTACATTGGAAACTGACCAGGTATGGAGAACAAGATCTAGAATGATTTCAAAACGGTTATACATGTTATTTACAAAGGCTAGACTAAAGTAAATGAAGTTAGCTGCGATGTACACTCTGAAGGCGTAAACTTTAACATATATGAAGAAAATTTTGTCCCACTGGTAAAATGAATATTATCAGTTCATCAGCCGTTAAATGTACTCAGGATGTGTCCTGTTCGGGTTGCGTTCATTCGAGTAGGATATCTAAATCTTGAGTTTATCAAACTGTCACGCACAGGTCAACCAGTTCAAACTGGTGGACCTGAATTAATCGACTTTGCAAATAAAGTTTCCGTTAATAACAATTACTTGGACAATTGGGCAGACAGCAATGAAAACCACAGCGATAGACTTGGAATAGTTTAATCAGTCGCAAGATCTTTTACCAAGAAGAAATATATGACACGTTCAGTACAATTTCAAAGGCTGGTAGTGTCAAGACAATGTCGACCAACACAGTCGACAAACTCATTCCATATTCCTGTCTGTTACAATCCAGCTTTGTCTATTGCTTGTAATCGCTAACCAAAACAAGCTTTTTGAAAAGTTGATCTAAAATGGACTCTTCGTATAACATCCTGTTCAGTTAATTTCTTCAATGCCACTCGGCCAGGGACAAATTTTATTAAACTTATGTGTATATACTATATTCATAAGAGTTGTTATCCTATAAACTCGCTTGACCTGCCAGCTACTGTTTGACAGGTTGATCTTCAGTTCCTGAGAGATTATCCGATAATATTTGTAATAAAGCAAAAAATATCGGTGAATTTAAAGGCAGACAATTTTTAAAAAACTCTATTGCTCCCCTGTTTAATGTCCAATGCATGAAACTGACTGTCTCCTTAGTCCTTTGTTCGGAGTTTTGTTTCTATGACGTTAATGGAGATCGTTTATCTTAAACTTCGCCTACTGGTTAAACGCTTCCTATATTATTTAACTTTACCGGGCTCACTTTTTGAGGTGTTCTTCCAAGATAGCGGCATATCAAGTGGTAATCATGTAACATTGATGTAACAAAGGCCATACTCAAATAACCTTGTGCCTGACAAGATGAGCGGTGACTGGAAAGGCTTGCTACATCGAACAAACTGAGATCAGTGATCAGGCTTCACAGAAACCATAGTTACAGATTAAGTTGTTTAGCCGAATTCTTCCACTTAGGTTGGAAAATATTAAGGTGAGGTTAGTTTAAACGTTACAGCCAGCCCAAGTAATAGGCACTTGGTGTTACTGACGATGGTGTGAGTATTGTTTGGTGTGTTCCATCGGACCATGGAAGCAACATCTCTCTAACCATGTTTGTCTTACGAGTGGAGTAAAAGTAATATGAAGCCGAATTTAATGTGTTAGTACGTACTGGCATTTTGACATTTTTAAATTGGGTAACAAAGTGATAACAGTCATGTTCATTCATTGTTCTGAATACCATAATAAACACATTTACTTGATCCTGTTTTCATTTACGCACTGATTATTTGAAAAATCAAAGAAGAAGTAGAACAAGTAAAAGTGGAATTTACTGCTAATTTTCTACACAAGGAGGAAGCCTGGACATATAGAACAGTGGCTATGATATCGTAGTCCACATCAAATTGGAGATAAGTGGGAAGGAAGAAGAAAACTAAACAACGAATTCCATACAGAGTATTCATTAGGGAATATTAGCATTCTGACATCTGGATATGATTCACATGACCTCAATAAAACATCCAAGCCAATCAGACCAATGACGTTGTGAAATAGTTCATGACTTAAGTCGCCATGATTGGTAAAGCTTATGCACACTTTTTAATTAGGCTGTAAAGGTATGGTTCGAAAGTGAAGTGGACGTCTAACTTGTTAAGAAAAGAAATGCAAAAGTTCGCTTGATCTCATAGTCATTTATAACTGACAAATTCGAACTACTGAACAATAGTAAGTTCAGTTATTCGAAGCAGTAATTAATCATAGTGGACAAATAAAGATGGAATGAGTGACAACGAAGTTATTAAGTTCATTTGAGATAGCATGAATTACAGTCAAAAACCAAGATTCCATCTTTTAACTTGCTAGGCTCACTGCACTATAACATTTTCAATAGCATAAAAGGTTTTCAGATTTTCAATGTGATTTCATTTGTTATTTGTGGTAGATTAACGGTTATTACAGAACTCTTAAAATGTGCTTCTTAGTTTCAAGTTACAACAAGGAGTGACTCTACATCTCAAGCTAACGGAGGAGACTAGTACATTAAATCTTCACGGTAAATGTACCGATTGAATGAGCAGATGTACATCGTTTTGTTTTCACCAGCAGTCTTTTATCTGTTTTGCTAAGAGAATAACGGTGTAGAAATTGATAGGAGCATTTAATCACAGGTAATGATTTCATAGATAATCTGTATAGTTCTGCTATACAGAAGCAGGTTATTTGTCTATAAGTTGGTCATGAAGGAATTCGCATTTGTAGATTCAAGCTTCAAATGACGCTCTCTGGTAACCACGTAGCTGACAAAACTGTTATCCATGGGTTGATCTGAAGACGATCTTTTCTCTCGTAGCGGTTGAATTGTGTTCAAGTTGGGGACGAAATTGAATCATCACTATGAAATGAGAAAGATCCTCATTCTAATTTATGCTTCATGTGTTGGGCAAGGTTGAGCAAGACATTCGGTTTGGTTTGTGAATAACTGTTGCGTACCGAACCAAACGTTATTATGGAACAGAATCTTCGTGTTGCCGTTGAGAGACGTAAACTTGTTGACCGGGTTCAAGCTGACAGAGTAGGTCACCACTAAACGTATTGTACTACCAACAGCCATTTGAAACACAACACAGAATAACCATTCGGCAATTGTTCACAGAACATCTTTAACTCCGGATATTTATGTCCATTAAATTGGAACACTCACGTGATCCGAAACGACACAATCTTCTTCACCGGAAAGACATCTTAGCTTTGAGCGGCAGCTATCCAAGACAACAAAAAATGACTAGTCAACATGAAAATAAATTGGGTTGACGGATGTTTGCACGCCTAGCAACCGTTTCTCAGATGAAATAGTATTGATAAACTGCTTTGCCTATAGAGTCGCTAACAGTATGGGAAGTCGCCGAACTCTTACACCAGAAATACCAAAAACCCGTTGTTGACAGTCAGTAAGAACAATGAAAAATTTGAAATAAGCACTTGGAATAAGAGTTTAGGGAAAATTCACAATGCTTGTGTAAACGATGGTATACAAATCCTTCTTTAAAGTTACCCAATGATTATAATCCAACAGCAGATTCAAGTAAGGTGTTTTCAGTATGACACGGTTTATCATTAAGATATTATCATCTACCATTTAGCTGATTCACCTGGCAGTGCAGCTTCACCGAGTGACCTCTGAGGTAGTTATTCCAATTATGGACGAGGAGCTATTTCAAAGAACGCAATGGATGATGTGGTGTAATGTGCGGTCGAAAGCAGCCGATGTGCAGAGGTTGAATTTGAATTGTGACAGAGCGTACTGATATATTGCTGTCGCCGTTTTCGTTTTCGTTTGTGTAAGTTGTGTGCGTGACTTACTCGGCCTTTGAATTAAGCTTGTTTACAGAACTGTTTACATGACTGTTTCTGGAACCCATACTTCGGAAAAGCGCTGTCTCCGGTTTCTTCACGTTGCCCCAAAGTTGCTCAGCGAGTGTAACGGACAATCAGAATGTAAACGGCCGGCTTGTACATCACAGTAGCAGATAACAGGGTCAAAATAAAAAAACCCTCCGACAGTTCGATGGGAAATGGAAACTTGATAATGCTTAGGCAGCTTTTTCACGAATGAACCTACGGTAAACCTTATAGCACGCTCGGATACCACACGGCGTACTCCATCCGTCGGACGAGCCAACTTACTGAAGACTGGTCGACAAGCTCGGCTAACTAACATAAATTGAGGGCACACAGGTATGCTGAACATCAAAAGGATTCCGTCTGAGTAAAACCCCTCAAGCAACGTGGTTACCATTGAACTTGATGTGTCACCTTTCTTTTCGATCAAATTGCAGCCAGGAGGCAAGCTGATATTCCGTAAAAAGACTTATGTCGGTCTTGTTGGTCAAAGGTCGTAGTCAGCTTTTCTTATCACAGTGGCACTGCTTACAAGCAGAGCTATTAGTCTGTTTGGCTCGGCATTGCAAGGGTCAATTAGAAGCCATTGCGTTTTGTCTCGGCATTACAAACCACCCAGATTACTTTTAAGTAGTATTTCTCAGTGGCGCTAGACAATAACCCTAAACATTTCTTATCGTCGGCGGTTAAGAGAAGAGGGAAACCCACAGGGTATGATATCATCTACGGCCAAGAACGTGAATCTGAGATGCACCGCTTGACGAGAAGTGTGCCGTTAACTGTTATAGCGAAATATCGACCTTTGAGATAAGTTACGAATCACAGAACTAGCGGTCCATCAATGTCTCACAGGCGAGATTTTGTAGGTATAACTGTGCGGCTGTCTGGCCCAAAGGTCAAATCCAGAAAAACATTAGTCGATGAATTATCTTCGTCAATCGCTATAGTTTACTGTACCTTTGCGTTTGCAGATTGACTAGGCATGATTTTTCCCTACTCCTGGTTATAGCCATACGGACATCTTGTAAAGTCATAGTGAAAGACAGAGTAATGTTGGAACTCCTCATTAACACCGATGTTCAATAGACAGCTGTTTTAGCAAATAGTCTTTTTTCTGTTACTAGTTACAACTTTGAGTCCAAATCTGAACTACTTGTTTGTTGAAACACATCAATTTGTACAACCTAACGCGTTAAGCTATGCCTACCAAGAAAATTCCAGCCAGTACCAGCACCTATATCTAATGACGTCGGCCAAACCAAATTAATGTTACTGACATGTCAGCCAAAAACTTTTCTCTGGAAAGGACTAGGTGTCTAGAAATTTAAAAGATTACCTCGCTTGAGTTGAAGAAAAGGAATTACAAGCACACTAAACAAAGTTCAGAGGGAGCATCAGCTTTTCCAGCGAAGGTGATCGACATTATTCTAAATCATTTAATGGTGACAAGGAAGTTGATTTTCACCAGAGATTCATTTTGATCCATTGAATTTCATGGGCTGCCTATGAGAAAACATCCAATATGTCATCTAGTCAAGTGGGAAAAACAGCATAAATCAACTTCTCAAATTAAACGGGTCACACTTTTTTTCAGAATCCATTGTCCCATCTGAAGTGAGCAGCTGAGTAAACACTGGCTGCACGCAAATGAAACGCGAGTTTCAAATAGACATTTTAACTTTTCTCAGAAAAATCGATATTTTACACCAAGCGACGCTTTTGATTTTGGCGAGGAATGTGACAGTTTCTTCCCAACCGTTTCAAGAGAGAAAAATTGTTGAAGCAAGTGATAACAGTAAGGAAAAATGGTTTCATCCTCATTGTTTGTTAAGCACTTAATCTGTTGGAGCTATCAATAAAAGTCAGTTTTATAAACGGTGGTATACTCTTCATATATAAATGCAAATGTGTCAGCGATTGAAATGCAGGATTGAAGTAAACTTTGGAACAGCAAATGTCACGTGTTTTAATCTGTTGGTAAAATGGACACCACTTTTGACGTCTGGGTAAGCTTATTTTCTATCTAGGTATGTGAGTCTGTCGTTCACTTAACTAGGGTAGTAGAGTATTAGTAGCTGTAACGGAAACAGCATGAGATAGTCAACCAATCTTGCCCTCGAACATTGATATTTAATGAGCGGTCAAAGATGAGACAAATTTCACAGGCATGAATATCTTTCTTTGTTAGCTTGTTGAGATACGCTCCTGTTTTTTGATATTACCTAATATCCACCCCTCCAAATCGTGGATTGTATTTATTTTCCTCAAATTATGCGATAATTTTGGTTGATACTTGTTACTGTCAGTTGGTTTAATAGGTGGGTATGCAACAGCATTCAGTGTTTATTTAATAACGTTTCAAAGTCAGATGCTCTTGTTCATAACAGACTTACACTGAGAAATGATTTTTCCAAGTCCTGTTTCCAGCCTCTCAGACCACAATTCTGTACGAATTTATATGACGTACTGGGTGTAACTTGATCTGTGTTAGAATCTGGAGTGACTAAAGTTATTGAGCATGCTTTTGTGGAAGTGAGTGGACAGGTTCACTTTCTTGTACTAATAACAAATTATAAAATCACAATGAAGACCGGAGGATTTGATTTTTTGAATCAAAATATGAATTTGTCTTTGACAGTTTTTATAAACAGAGTGAGTTGTAAACAGTCCACTGGGTTTGTTTATCTTTGTATTGTATGGTAATAGTAAAATTATTCTACTGAAGGGGAAAATCGTGATCCCCTACCTGAGTTATTTTGGATACTGGGAGAAATCTTCACCTCAGCAAGATGCAGTCATCGTCATATGTGCTCCAGCTTGAGAGCGGTTAGCCGCAGACAGCATGTGCAAAATGATAAGGAATAAATTCTACCAGGTTATCTTCATCAATACGACAAGCCTCAGGGGTTTTAATCCACGAACTGCAAATAAACGTAGGTTGAAATAATTATCAGCCAGATTATCAAATCACCACTATCTGAGCTGCCTGGACGTAGACAAGCTGCTTAACTCAGCCGATGCGTCCTCATCTCAAAACCCGGAGTTGATTATCTGTACTTAACCTACAGACGTGCAGGCATTCTCTAGCACATCAGGGTTTCACGCGAAAGTGCCAGGAAAGCTGGGCTCAGCTGTCACATCCGAGAATTGATGTTAGAATGCACGTATTGGTAAAACTAAAGTATATAGTACTCAAACCTGTGCAAAAAACAATAGAAGTGGTTCAAATTAACACAACCTCCAGTTTGCTGATCTAAGCATGTCCACAGAAAGTGATCTTCATTGGTTCACTCAGTCAGTGCACCCTTTTCTGGTGCTGTATGCAACAGTCAGCAGGGACGAGTGGTGAGTTTACAGACTAAGCTAACTGCCCTTTATTGTTCTGTGTAGTTCAGTAACCTTGACAAATGGTCAATGTTAACCGTGAATTGTCTATAATTTCCCATATTCCGCATTAACGCAGAAACAAAACGCAACACAAAATTGATGAAACCTATGAAAATTTAAGGGATTCTGAATAACAAACGTGGGACCCAAACCGAATAGATAAAATGATGCTCCCGACAGAAGATTGTGAATTTTGATATTTATTTATTCTGGAAGTAATTGTTCAAATTTTGTTCTGTTCCTATTAATAGTAGTAAGAAAAATGAAAGTCAACTATCCTGATTAGTTGCATTGTTTTACTCATTGCAATTAATATTTATGCCTTGTTGTGCTAGCCTCACTACTGATCCAACTCCAGCACAGAATGACTTAAAAATACGTTGCCTTCGAAAATTAACTTAAGGCACGAAAAACCTTTTCGGTTGTTGAAAATTTGAGTTCTTATTCGAGTTTATGAAAAGTTAGAGATTACGTGAAATAATTTTGAAATTTATTACGTCGTACTAAATAGTATCAAAGAGAACAAAAATCCAGCACTTCCTCAGCACTGGAAAAACAGAACGGAGCTTAAAACCTGGATCTCTCATAATCCGTTAATTCAATTTTACTGGTCTGCAGCAGTCGGTAGTAAGTTATGTGCAACCAATTAAAAACCCACATGACAATTTGGAAGGTGATTATTTACATACACGACCTTGGGGTTATCTGTTAGTTAAAAATAACAGTTTACAGCTGAACATAGAACTACAACATTTTGACGACTATGTTGTTTTATTCTTGCACATATTTTGATCAAGATTGAAGAAGAAGGAGAAATACTACGCATCCGCATTTGTTGTAAGTATCTTTCAGGTAAATCTTTCGAATATTAACACATAAGCTACTTTCTTCTAATATTAGATTGCGATTCTAAATTTCATAATTATAAGCATTCCGGGCTTATAGCACGTGCCAAAATCTTTGTAAAATGTTTTCGGCTATTCGCTTACATTTAAAATTTCCGCTTTCTAAACCCTGCTTATAAAATAACGATAAGGGCTGTTCTGTTTGAAGATATTCAAGGTTAGACGAACCTGTCTGATTTTTGATCAGTCTCCTTGAGAAAATTTTGAAGATATATGATTCGAGTTTTGCATGATGGCTTGCAAATAGACTAGTTTAGCAATAGCCTTTATTCGAATTCCTCACTGGGTATGTCGGATATTAACAAACAGAATTAAGCAATGCTTAAATTTACTCATTACATTCAATATTCTGTAACGTTTTGCGGGTTTGCTATAATTTCCGCTGACCCCTCAACGTAGCTTCCGCATGTCAGTTACATCAGTTTAGTGGACATTTTTTGGAACTGTCTATTATATTCTTTCATTGTACTTATGCATGCATGCTACAAGTTGTTAAAAACTTGTGTTTACACGGTTTCACGTATGCTTGGAAAGCTATAACTTATTGTCTGCCTATACCCCTTACATTTTTTACACCGATAAGAAAACACAAGTCATTAAGACGATAGTCTAATGCCAAAATAATGTTAACGTGTGCGGTTATATAGCCGTGTGGCTTGTTTGATCTGATGCGATTTAAGCCAGGTAGACTCGGTGTGTAAGTTTACCTTTCCAATCCCTGTTTGTTCAAGTGAATACTAATTTCCCATAAACGCCATTCTTTTTCAGATATTGTTGTGACGTATTTATAACACCTTAATGGCCATAATTTTGATTTACAAGATTATTCCTTTATTCGTCTCTTTTCGTTCAGTTAATACGGTGAAAACTTGGGGCCCAACTTTGTGAAATGTTTGCGAATTATTTGCCAAAGTGCATTCTTCCACAAACTTTATTGTTTAATCGCGTTTTAAGAAAGAAATTGTCCTACTCTGTGCACTGATTAGAATGTGAATTATACAACCGAGAAGGTTGTCAGTTTAGTTGGAAAACTACAATGTTTTACGGACATTTAGTCATAATTAACGTCTTCAAAACTATTGATGAGATAACTGATTTTGCGAAACGCGTAAAACTCTTTTCACTTAAGCTGACCGATTATGTTAACAAAATCAGTTTTTATGCAATCTGGAAAGTCAACGATGAATTAGCAAAAACGTTTTCATGCAGAACTATTCAAAGTCTCTTGCTAACAAAATTTAGTAGTTGTAAATTTTTCTCCACTAACTACCCTGAAGTTATAAATAAACAAAACTTCCTTTGCACCGAATCCGAATAAGAAATTCGGTAGATTTTATGAACAGCCAAATATATTACTCACTAGCCAGTGTCAACTGATTAACAAATAGTGAAAATAAAACTGGATAAGATTTTAAATGCAAATGACACTTTCAAGAAACTTACATTTGTAATACTCCACTTTTAAACGGTAAACCTGTTATAAGTTAGTTCAAGTGATATTCGAAAATCCAAGGGATAGTTTAGCGAAAGAAAGTTTACTTGAACATGAACTTTTCCTAGGTTTTAATCCGAAAACGCCTGTCCTTAATTATCGTGTGATATGCCATAACATCAGACAGATATTTACAAATCACTGATTTAAAACTTCATCTATAAAGAACAGCTGAATAACCAAGACATTTAGTAAACGAGATTGTATAATGTGTCCAAACACTTGCTTTGAATAAATTAACGTATGATTATGTTAAACAACATTAAACTGTGGTATTTGTAATGAGCTTGGGAGAAATTCTTCCCGAATTACTCTTGTTCACTTAGGATTATTAATTCTGTCCCTCTTTCAATAGTATAAAAGGCACTGCCGATAAAAGTCCTCCTTCTGTTGCCCATTGGTTCTTCGTAGCTTAGAGGTTTCGTAGTGCTGTTATGGTGTTGGTAGAACTCATTGAGTGGTGCACATCAAAACAATACTTCTTAAGGTCGGAAATTTCTCTGTATTTTACGTGCAAACTCGTTAGCCTTGGTTCATCTATGTTTTTCCGTAAAGCGCCACAAACGTTAATTAATGAAGGTTCGTTGGTTCAAGTTTAAAAGTTCTGCTGAGAGACATTACTTGTGGCTTACGTACGGTCCATCTACGTTACGTTCCTGCATGTGCATGCTCACACGCACACATACATACATGCAATCGCCCACTCACGTGAGCCGTCCCGTTTCGCACCTGTCGGTTGCAAAGGTCACGTGCGCCCAGACATGCTTTGTACTTTTCTCATAGGCTTGTTATTGACTCATCGATATGTTCACTGTAAACTCTGCTCATTGTTACGTGTAATCCACTTTCATGCTGGCTCATTCAGGATCCACAAGGTTCATCCTAAATCCTTTGAGTTCTCACTTCAGTGCGTAATGCAGACATAACAACTTCGTATGAACGAAGTTGTGCTGAGGTTGATGTAGAGCGCTTTGCATAAGTTTAAAAACTTCACAATTAAAATTCACAAGTTGCATCACCTGACGCTCAATAATATCCCAAATATTTTTTTCTGCGGCTTGCTATCTGCCTCACACGTTCACATTATCATTTCGTTTTCAGATTTTTATATGAACATTTCATCTGCTATCTCTTATGGAATTTGTAAATTTTACAACTGCTGACGCAGAATTTGATGTGAATCGTGATCATTTTTATCTGCTTTCCTTTACTGAATCCATCTTGATAACTATCTATATACCTTAAGCAATGCTACACTTACAATACTCTTATCAACTCTTCATAATTTCCACAGGTAATTTAAGAAAACGGTTCTTGTCAAGGATATGAAAGGTTTCATTGAAATTCGTGATTCACTTCACGTTAAATTGACAAGTATTTTAACTCTTCTGTTTAATAGTGCAACTTTACCTTCATTCTCACTTACGGTTTGAATAAGTGTCGTCAGTTCCAATCCTTTTATCAGAAAAATTGCTGTGCTATGCATTTCCAAACAATTCACTCATGCTGAACTTGTCCATGGGCAAATATGAGAAAAAAGCTGTATTGACTTTCTGGGTTATTACTCGGCTTCACATGTACCATTTAGATGTAGATTTCCTTATATTTATTGATGTTGACGCACTAAAGCTTATCTACAATTCTCACCGATCTCAACTTTGAACAGTTTATGTAGCAGGTCGGTGACAAGAGGATGCAACTGCCCTGTATTCCTATAATCATCAAAGCCTGCAAAAACAAAGATAACATGATGACTATTTACGTTGATAAGTCGAGGCTGTAGAATTTGACAGACCTAAGTAAATAACGATCTGGTCACATTCAATAAGTTATTTAGATTTGACTTGCAAAAATATATATATCATTGGCTTAATCCACTTTAGACTAGAACCGAAGAGAAAGTTGGGGTGAGACAGATATTTTAAATTTTATGAAACTTGTAACTAACTGTCCAGTGCATCGAATTACCTGAATCTGTATCACCCTCTTTATGTACCGCTTTTTATTTCCGTGGACTCATTATTTGAAACAAAATATTTTGCTGGTTTAGTTAGTTGGTTGGCACAGCTTAGAAACAGTGTAACATAAGTTGTTGAATGTTATATTAAGTATTTTCCAAAAATCCATCACAAATGCGTCTGATGAGGCATATTTTCTGCATCTTGTGATGGGACATAACTTAGGTCGTAAGTAGTATTCTCCGTTTATAATTAATGATAAGCAGTTGTACCCACCAGAGGTGCCGTTCGTCACCTCATTTCTTGCAGAGTTAGCAATAGGGTATTTATTTCATCTCCCAGGAGGTAAACGAACAGTCAAAAATTCTGGACTGCCGTTGATCTCAAGAACAATCATGGCACATTGACGCACAATAATCTCTCTACTTTTGTGAGAACTGAAAAATATTGACGGAGTTTAAATGTAAAACTGAAATTATGAGGATCCCTTGAACAGAAAATATCTGCTGGGGCTTACCGCAAAATCTGCTCTGAGAACGGACGTACCATTTTCCGCTTTTGTTGATATTGAGCTCCAGTATGGTAATAGGCTTTTATTGTTCTGAGGAGTAGTGGTGAATGGTGTTACTACCTGGCTGTCCAGGTGGTTTTGTACAATTTAGCATGTTTATAATTCCCCTGTCTGCAGTATTGCCCCAAAACTAACATCTTCTCATTTGAGCGTACTCCAATCCTGATACACTGTAAGCCGCAGAAGATGAAAGCTGGCATTCTGATAGTCTGAAAAACTAATGAAGATTTTCTATGTAACGGTTGCCTTGACTTTTGTTTCAAATAAATGAAATGGCCTATTCTGATGTTCACTGCAATGAGTTACATCATTTATGCCTTTCCAAATCAAATCCGTTGGTAATATATTTTTTGCTGTCTGACATTTTTTAAAACTTGTTGGACCTACATTACTATTGTTCAGGTACTTTACAAAATTTCTATTCATAAACTGATATATTGGTGTGAAATAAACCAGTCCCAATGTTATTTTTTTGTTAACTACTTAAGTCAATAATTTTGCTTAGCTAACTTAGACTTGCAAGCCTACTTGATTATTGAACATGTCCGAGAACCGTTCGGAAAGGATCAACCACCATTTACAGTCTCATATTGATATAAATGCAGTAACAGCTGATGTGAGCTGAAGATTTTTCAAGGTTATATTAAAGCTGTTTTCCACAACAACTGTTCCAATAAAGCCCAGCAGACCTTAGACCAATCTGCATAAAACAAAACACATTAAAGTCTATCTTATACTGGATAAGCTGACAATCCAAACTTGGTCTCTTCACTTGGAAAATAGGCGTTCTATTTCTCAAACACTGAAAACTTATTGTTCTCTAACATAGGTCGGAGTGCCACCTTCTTTGCAGAGGTAGGGAAATAAATAAATATGTTACATGCCAGTCAAACTACAGGCCATCATTTTTCTCACTGTTTAGGCGAGTTTGATTTGAGTTGGAGAGAAATAAAACTACTAACGTTAACAACAGCTTGCGTATATAAGATATGTCGAACCTATCGAAGTCCACTAACTGGAAACAAATCAACATTGAGTTTGTTACTGATGGTTTGTTACAACATGACTCACTCATCCAGATCCATCCCGAAGAATGGATAACATGAATCAAACTAACTGATAAGATAACATTAGTTTCAGTAGAAGTCCGAACGAATTTTTCCAAAATTTATTAGAATTATCAGTTTAATAAATAAATCACGGTAACGAAAATGACAGAAAAGGTTGCCTTGAAAAAAGGCCGGTTATTATCACCGTAACAGAAAAACCCACGTGATTACAAAACGTTTGTTGATGTGTACAGATTGTTAGATTTTCTTCTCTAAATGTGCTGTTATCTATAAGATTGCATTCAAGTTCCGTTTTGGTACCAAACACTTTGACAGCTAGGTTTGTTTATGATTTCGGCGAGTAGATAGTAAATGCTTGGGGTGTTTAACACATCATTCAAATAGTCACATGAGTCGCAAGTTATCGAAGGGATGTGATCACTCAAACAGCTTCTGAGTTTGAGACGTATCCTTTTCACGCCTGCAATTGGTTAGACATAACACTGAAAAGTATGCATCTGAAGCTGCCTTTTAGTTTGACAGAAAAATATGATGAATACAAACAAAAGCTAATGTCACGGCAAGTAAAATTGGAATGCTTTTAAGTACTTATTTCTCACCAAGCTTAGAAGCAGTTTGGCTAGCTTGTTAATTTAGAAGAGATCTGATTACAAAAATCCAAGCCACTCTGGATTCAAACTAGCCACAGGAACAGAAGCGTCAAACTTAACAAGTGCGTTGCCAGCTGAGCAAGGATACTATTCTAAAAACACAGAGAGGTCACATTTTGACTCAGGCACCTACCCATACCACTGTATCATGCAGGCTACCAAAGTATCCAGTGTCTCAGCTCTATTTGATGGATCTCTATAAGATTTCGCAGACAGTACACGTTAAAATCCTTTAGCTTGTTGGTGAGTTACTATTGAGGTTTAGGTAGCGTTTCGCAACTCTGTTGGTTAGGCGGTTGTTGGGTTTGAGCCCACTGTTTTATCGCTGGTTACAGTTCAACGGAGGTCCCCAGTTTTCTCAAAAAGGTATCTTCTAAATTAAAATTGTGTGGAGCAGTTGAAAACGAACGAGTCGCAATTCATGTAAAATGTTTTAAAATGATTCAGCATTTATAGATACAGAATAAACTTGTATGTGATGGAAGCCTCATCTTATTTCCCTCTAACTGAGAAACCCATTAAAACAGGGTAAACCAGCTGCAATTTTCAGAAAATTAAGACAAGTATGAGTTTGGTAGCCATAAGAATCTATGGGTTGTAGGCTATATGACATACATTGATAGATCAAACTGAGGACTTTGGTAATCCTACTACCGTGTCTTAACATCCACTTATGTTAGATCCTATCCTGTAAAGCAAATTTTATTAAGCCCGATTTCGTTCTTTCAACCTTGTACTTATGAAACGAGATTGTAGACAATTAGTTCACGTGATCATTATTAAGACTACCCGGCACTGCGTTGCGAATTAAAGTACCATAACTACAACGTATCCCTGTTCTTCATACACAATATCATAGCGTTCAGTTCAACCTCTAACTCTATAGTCCGATTTTATCATTCACTTTAAATTGAATGAAACTAGAGATCAATTTGTTCTACCACATAGGAACAGTCCGGAAAAGTAATGTTCTGCAGTAAATATACTCTGAAAACGTACTGGATTATGAAACTTTAGACTAAGTGTTTCCGGTTGAGAACAAAATCATCATTCTGTTGCGTGATTTCTCCGTCAAACAGGATTCTAAAATCATTCCATCATCTCAGCTAGACATGTAATTTCACCAGTCTCAGAGTAGGTCAGATAAAATATACCTTTAAAAGTTTGCTATGTAATAGATTTTTTGATGCCTCACTGTACAACATTCACGAACAATTAATACACTGGGATTATTAAACTGTGTTTACTCGACCATTCCGCAATAAGTTAATTTGACAAACGTTAAATCTCGTTTACTTTTCACCTGCGTAATAATGATAATTTTTACGGTATTAGTTTCAATGGTTGAAAAACATCTTTTTCATGGGGTTCTTTTACTCTTACTTTGTTCACGGATAAATGCCTTTTAGTAAGCCCGCATACAACAGTCTGTCATTATCGCCATAAGTTAGCAATAGGTCCCGTTATGTTTTCGAATCCGCATGTTGTGTTTTGTTTTGTCAGGAAACGCCAGACAAAAAAATGACACAGCAACGTCCCCTTAATGAACACGTTCCAATTCATTGATGCTCAAAAGCATGCATTGATGAACGCACGGTGGGTTATATCGGTGCTTGTGGTCAACGTCCGCTTGCAACTGTGTTGATACAGAAATCGCACAGATAGTAGCAACTAAAATACATGACAAACGAGCTTCAGTGGTCGCATTCTATGGTCTGACTAATCGTGGTGTGGGATACAAACGACGAGCTGAATGTAAGTTGTGTTCAAGTAAGCGTTTCGTGTACGTGGACCGATTTTATTAATTTGCTGCCCCCAATGCTAAGTGAGTAAAAAACATAAATATGCAAGTTCTTATCATGTCTTTATGACAGCGGGATACCATGGTAAATAAACCAGTTATTCCAGGAACATAACTTTGCGCCAGGCGCCGAAAGCACACTTTTACCATTTTTTGCATTATGAAAAACTATAAAGAATGCAAGTTACTTTCTTTTTCATTTAATAAAAAATGGTGTATTAAAGAATTTTTGTAAAAATTTTCATTTTATATTCAGTTACCCTCACGTGCCGTTATATAGTTTACATCGAAACGGAAAGATCGTCCAATATTGTATGGAGAACTGA
>JTDE01000028.1:285231-299281 GCA_014338405.1 Paragonimus skrjabini miyazakii
TGGGTTTTGAAAATGGATAAGAATGTGGGCAAGAAAGTGAGAAGACGGATTACAAGAGAACCAAAAATTATATTTCCGAGAAGAGAGACATGCAATCTTCTGACTGTGATGCTGAATTTTAAAGATAAAAGTAATATTCTATAGGGTTTATGGACAATTAAACCACTTCTTTAGGCTCTTCTTGATGAAGTTCAGAGAAGACCTACAAAAATTCCCTCCTACTTACCTGTGAGAGAACACTCTGTAAGCGTCAGAGCCTGAAACTTGTTGGTCTAGTTTTGAACATTCATCATTCGCAGTTATAAACAATTACGATGATTCATGTATATGCTTACGTTGTTCATTCAAATGCCTACCAAAGCATATCTGTTGAACTTCTGAAATCCCAATAAAATATAACGTCGACATGAGTTCATGCCTTCCATCCAGATGTGGTGTACTCAGCAACATGTCAAAAGCAGATGAAAAGTGTGAAACACAGAAGCATGATAGAGGAACCATTTGTGGTAGATTGGGTTGTGAATGGCAGACTGATAATTCGGCTTCCTTAGTAACGTCTATCATGCTTGATAGTTCACATCAATTCTGACGAGAAAGATTATGGAAATAAGCGAGGGATGTGGTAGCACTAACTG
This sequence comes from Paragonimus skrjabini miyazakii, assembly GCA_014338405.1. Classification (NCBI taxonomy): domain Eukaryota; kingdom Metazoa; phylum Platyhelminthes; class Trematoda; order Plagiorchiida; family Troglotrematidae; genus Paragonimus; species Paragonimus skrjabini miyazakii. The sequence continues at coordinate 285,867 of JTDE01000028.1, forward strand.
ATGTCTTGATTCATCATTGATTTTGCAGTAATAACAAGGTCCGATTAATGCTGCTGGTGACATCTGACGCGATTTCAAAACGTCCCGTGACCTTGTTCGATGAGGATGATCGACTGACATATATACCAGTTTTAACGGTTTTCCAAAGAATTAACCCTTTTGTTTTCCGGAAGATTAGGAGGACGTAGCTGAGGTAGTCGGAGTCAAGACTGATCATGTAAAGCTATTAGCTCTAAGAACGCTCCTCTAAAGAAAAGAAAAAACGGTGCTGGAGGTAGCAGTAAAGTGTTCTCCAAAGCTGGAGCTGGTCGCGACAAGAAGGGCGTTAATCGCCGAGTTAGGTACCAAGGTCAGCTATCAGGAAGGTGATTCAAAGGCATCATGCTTGGCCCCAGATGCGACAATTGTTCATGTTATGCCACTGCGGGCGGCGCTGTCAACGGCCACGCTGGAGCTGGGCAAGGATTTGCAATAACGGATGCTTCTGGATCATTTCATATAGGGATTACTACCAATAGTCTGAAACTAGCTTAAGGCTTCTCTCTTCGTTCATCTGATAGCCTCGGAAAGGTTGACCGCCTCGGTACATCAGTTTAACGATTAACGAGGTTTAATCAAAAGAAATCAAATAAGATGAACTGACCATACTCAGGAGGCAACAATAATGAGAATGGGGATAACGAAAGAGTATTATAGCAGCGTGTGTTACGCATGCGAAACAGTATGCCTTATGGATTTTTACGACATCGATAATTTGACATATGAGACGGTGGTAATGATATGCAGAAAGTGAGATATAGCTGTGAAAACTGATATTTTCAAAAAGAATCGGGAAAGAAAGCAATGGTGTAGCAGACTTTCGTGGTTGACACGGGAAAATGCAAAGCAGTATTTGAGAAAGTCGCCCACTGAAACAGATGCCTAACATCTTATGGTCATTTTATGCATTCTTATGTACTACGAACACGGAGGAAAACTGTAAATTTACTAGGCCTTATAGTCTGATTGGACTGATAAATTAACGTCTTAATGTTCTGATATTTAGGTTGTCACACCAACAGAAGAATTAGGAGAAGAGCTACTGAGTATGGTTGGAAATGGATGTTCAATCTGGCGTAAAAGTTGCAACGCAATAAAACATTAACGTGAATGTAAGCCCGAATTTTCAGCGAAAGAACACTGGCTGGTTGATGGTAATTTCACAGATACAGTAAGTCCGGTAAATGTTGTGATGCTCAATCAAAAAAGACGGACACCCTCAGTGTGTGTATTACCGATTGACCTCCAACCATTTGACCAAAAAACAGCTGGTGGTGAGGCTTAGTCTTCCTCATAAACATCATGTGAACATTCACGAATACTTTAAACTCCTGTTCTAGTAGTTTGTGTATATCAGGCAGATCTAATGTTTTATATATTACAGGAGTATTTTACGAAAAGCACGAAATCCAGACGCAATTATCAATGAAAGAAACTACATTCTACTTGCTTTAAAAACGAAAAACACTAAGAAAATTTTATTGCGCATTCTGATATATTTTTAAATTGTTATTACTGGATCTGAATGAGTTCAGATGGACTGGGAGCGCCATTAAGAATCACATGAATTTAAGTTTCCAGTATCTACAGAAACGAAAATCTTCAGAAAATCGATCACTGTTTTATATCACTTACATGAATGTTTAAGTATGAAAGAAGATAAACGATTTAAAGTTATTCTGGGATAATATTTCGGTGGCTGTTTGTGCAGTTTTAGCCCCAACTAAACTATTGAAATAGGCGGCATGAATGATTTATGATCGAACGCATTCACCTGCCTATCTGTAAATCCTAAAATGTTAGGCTTAGAAGACGACATTAACGAAGTACTTCAATTTAAAGATGTGCTGGAGAACAAAAGCACTCTCTAAACGCCGACTGGTTCATATATAGGTCATTTTTGCCTCTTTACCTATGTAAATCATATTTACATAGAGAAATGTAGACTGTTTGGCCTAGCTTCTGTCGAGTAGTTTCGGCAGCCGTGGCTGCTAACTGAAAGCATTCAGATGAGGCTAGTATGGAGTAGTTATCTATCACTAATGATCTTTGTGGTCCATTAGTTATTTCAGGACAACAGCAGTATGCAAAGTTTAAAGTATTTGACGTGTGTACACCTAAACCTGGTCATTCGTTGGTAATATGTTTGAGCAATGAATATGAAAGTTGCTCCTTATTTACGTTTCCACCGACTTTCTTCCCAATGTCAGTACTCATACTGCTGATATTGAACTGTTAGCAAGTTCATTCCCGAATCACTGCATAGAAGGTCATGATATTTCTCAATAACGGCCATCAAAATTAGTGTATAATAGGGAAATTGTTATAGCTAAATTGACAAACCTTCACGGCTGGTTAATTCTTTGCTTTTGTGGAAAAGTTCCAGTGAGATCCCATTTAAAAGAAGTACTAGGAATACGCGCAACTCTTGTTAAAGCTCGTCAGCGGAGAATATCTAGGTCACAATGGAATGTCATGTCAGACGCTCTGCTACACGTGTGAATGAAAATTTTAAAAAAATGAAACAGAGGGGGAAATGAAAAGAAAGAACCTGGATGATAGTGCAATTATTCGAGCACTAGGTTGAGTTGGTCAAAAAGTGAGCAAAAGATACGGGATGAACACATACCACTATAAAAGATGTGTAGCATTATTGTGAGATAGAATCAAGAAAGATTAGAAGGTTGTATATATAGTAAAAGAATATTATAGGTTCATAGATTTTTACAGAAGGGTTAAAGATCCTTACTTATGCGTTCCTGCCTCTGTGTTGGTCGGTGACAATTTGTGTTGGACGGTTTGTTGGCGTAGAGAAAAACTGAATGGAAATAAATAAAACTGAAACACACTGAGACACTATTCAGCCGAACTTGCCCGATTAATGACCTGTGAGACTGAGTTAGCATAATGGTTAGGAAACTTGTAGTGCAAGTTGATTCTCACGCATGTACTGACCAAGTACTATTTTAAAATTCTCAACGGATTTAGCCGTGATCACAGAGTTGAACAATGGGTTCCGATGTAAACAGATTCTAACTGTGAACCAGTTCTTTCTGCAAAGTAACCTGCCTGTTCCACTATTCAGTTTTAACGAGTAACTCCTTATACGCTCACCATTACTTATTAGGAGTTGTACCAGTGGATGGCCTGGGGTGTGGAGTATTTTGTGGGCAAGAACTAGGTCTCCACTGAGTTGTCGGCAAGCCACTGATGACTGATCCAATCCCTTCAGTCTTTATGAGTAAGGATTTGCAATAACGGATGCTTCTGGATCATTTCATACAAGGAATTCTACCAACAGTCTAAAACTAGCTTAAGGCTTCTCTCTTCGTCCTAGAATTTTTCTTGTGGCTCGCCTCCAAAAACTTTCTGTGAGTATTTAATCATTTTGGGACGGGGATGGCCGGCACAAAATTTGGTTTCCAGTATATAGAAGCCAAAATAGTGAGGAAGTGTTCGGGTGGAATTTCCCACAAATGCTTTCTAAAAGGCTGATAGTAATTTTCGTCTTTCGGCAATGGCTACACAGCTTTTTGACAGATTTAAACTGTCTGTCACTAAGATGCCTAATTCTCGTCCGCAAGCCGTTGCAAGTAACACAGTTTCGCCAAAATATTAGTCAACAGAGCTTTGATAACGATTTTGCGTTACACTGTAGGCAGCTGGTAGACAGCTCAAGTCGCTTTATAAATGTGTCACATCTTTCTGGTAGTCTAGACGTACCGGAGTTTTGTATTTTCGGCGTAAAGCAACATCCGCAAATTGATGGATCTGGATAGTTCAAGAACCAAACGAATTAGTAACATGGGTTCCATAATAGACCCCTGCGGCAAGTCGCTGTTGGCATCAGACAGCTCTGATAGATGTCTTTACACCACGACTTTGAACCTGAGTCCAGTTAGATATTCTCCAAGCTATCTGAGTAGACGCTCACTGGTGCCATCATTATGAATATATCTAATGTTTACTCGTGTTCTTTTACCCGTTATAGCATTATATACCCGTTGCGCCTCGCCGGGCGTACGTGTATGCCAGCTTTTCCATACACGTTCTTCGTGAAGTACTTTGTTTAAGTCTCACGGTTAACTATTCCAGTGGCGTTCTGAACTTACTATCAAACGCTGCACACAAAAATGTTGAAAGCCTTCGCGAATACCTTCGTCAATTAATAGCAGCAAATAAGTTCAAATTGCACATCAGTCACGCATGATTGCACCCTTCGCATTCGGATAGACTTTCCAGTCAATCTTTCTAAGCTAGGAGAACTAGACCCGATTTTTGCTGCTGTTAGAGCTCGTCAACAATGCATACCACTACTTTGGCCGGGATTAAAGTTCCGGTCACGCTTTCGCGAGGCAATCATGTTGACCACTGTGCTGGAAACCCAACATTAGGCAAGATTAGATTATCATATCTGAATGGTGAAACACCTTCGCTTGTGAATGATGAATAGGTTGCCAGATCGTCTGGATATGAGACGCAGTAACTATCCTACTAACTCAAATCAATAACCCGTGGGTGTGAGTAGCAGCAGGTAAAATATATTCACTAAACAAGATAGTGCACATAGAATGATATTATGGAGTTTGCTTCCTGGAAATTAATAATCTTTTCCATCACACATTACGTGATATTCACTAGGGGGGGATAAACAGTCGTACGGTAAATGGATTTCAGTAACAGCCGTGCGATTTTAAGCAGTACTATGTGCATACGTGCAAAACAAAATACGATGTGTCTAAAATTTTGTCATCGGAGGCTGGGAGTAGATGGCAACTGAAATTTACATTTTTAAAACACCGGCTTGGATGTTTTTAAAACAGAAACCTATAAATTTTAATTTCTGCATTAGTTTCTACAGCCACCTTGCTTATTTGAAGCCAAGGCTTCTGAATTCAATAAATGCAGTCATCATTCTTTCGTTTTCAAAATATTTTAACTGGTTTATTTAAATCTATACAGAAACAAGACTCTCCTCACGCGGTTCGAACAACTAAGGCATCCTTTGGGCATATGAAACAAAAGTTTTGGTGAACATCTGGCCACTTTAAATGCAGACTTTTCGATGACTATCACAGCCCACGTTGAAGGTTTGACCGTAGACGAAAGAAATTAAGCGTCCATCTGACCGAATGAACTTAAATCTGACTTTGGGGATTAATCGTTTTAGCCACGACGATTGCTGACTCATAACAGAGTTCTGTAAGTTCCGATTAGCACAGGCGCACACCGTAGTCAATTCTTCAAAGAATATACAAAACTAAACGCGTCCTCAGACACGCACATTTTCGATTCTCCCGCAAAGCAGTAAAGTTATCTGATGTTGTTGAGTTTTCAAGATTTGATGATTAGTTCGTTTCAAACCGTTTACTGCATGCTGCAGCAACCTTGACGATAACAACAGTTTGGGACTATTTTAATATTTCATTTTCCAAATTAACATATCAAATGGGGCTAAGTATTTCTCGTTGGTAATATCAGCTTTGAATGTTGAGCAGGCTACACACAACTGCATTAAAATTTCACGTGTATTTCACGTGAATTTGGAACGTTTGTTTTTATGCACAAGCCGGTAGACTAAGAATTCGAATGTAGGTTTTAAGCTGTTGACGAGAAACCTGTAGAAATCTTGTGCTGTGTCCATAACGTGGTTGTCACATTATGCTTATACGTTATAAAATCACACACAAAAATGAGGAGGTAGCCCAGGTTTAACGAAAAAAGCATCTGATTGGGATGACCTACTTCAAAATACCAATAAGTTATTTCAAAATTCGGACGTCAGAAGGCACACATATAACAAACAAATTATAGAATTTTGATTCAGAGTAAAAAACTTTATTGTAAAATCGGCTTATTGCAATCGCCCGCCCATTTAGTTATTCGCTTTTATTCGAGAGTCAACCCGACCAAATAAAGTATTTCCTTAGCGAAACCAATAACCTGCAGCCATCTTTAATATTGTTCGTCACAGGCTTAGCAGACGACGATGGGCTTCATCACGGAGACGACCGCTACTCACAGAAGCCAATCTATCGGTAGCTGGTTTCATATTTATATGAAATTTTTCTACTTATTCACCTGGCATCTTGTACTAGCCGGCTATGATGGTGGCATGCTGTCGGTGCATACGACTTTAATGTTCTAGGCTGCATTCAGTTATGGTAATTGATCATGTTCTGTCATGTCTATTCCTTATGTAAATGAATAGCGAACCGTTTACATTATCCGAGATTTCTCGGTTGGTCTAGTAAGTAGTTTGCACCGGTCAAGCCTGCTGTTATGATCCATTACAAGAAATGAGGGGCATTTGTGATAAATTCATCTTTGTATTAATGCGTATTGTCTATTTTAAAGCCATGATTAATAGAGTAAGTCGTAGAATGTTTACGGAATTATGAAAAATGTGTTATATTTCGCTTGTAATTCAAAGATAAATTATCATAATTTATGATGATAATAATATGAGTATTTGCACGGCTGCGCAACGTGTTAGTTTGACGGTTTTGCCTGTGACTGTAGAAAAAATCAAACAAAAAGTTCAAGATAACATTCAGTTATTGTTCATCAAACGGTTTGGTGAAAGGCCACAAAAAATGATGGACGAAACAGTATGCCCGCGATCTTTTTGTTAGTTTATTTTTTATGGTAACTAATCACTTCCGGCTGGATGTATGGTTCCTAATGTCTTGACCATACTCATAATTCAATGATATATTTTAATCCACGGTTTCAGTTTACCACGTCTAAAGTTTATAACTTACTTCACTTTTCGGCTAGAGAACAACAACCATAGCTATCAGCAAAATGACTTAGTCCATTATGTTACTGGTAGTTTGCATATGAATGAGCGCTCGCACATCACGTCTCAGAAAGTGTTTGTTGACGATGACCTATTCGAAGGGATGATGGGTGCTAACTATACATATTTCATGGTCGCCGTCCCCTTAAGGTGAACCGGCCATTGAGGAAATGAGACTGTCAACGTCAAGTACTCAAGGTTGTTAACCTGAACAACATCGTTCCTCTTCAAACTGCCTGGCTGGGAAATGCGTTCTGTAAGCTATCTCCCTAACGACTCATATCATTTAGTAAGTTTAACCCTAAGGCAGTCAGTAGAAAAGGAGCGGCAGGCACGAAGGGTTTTGAACCAAACAAAGTTGTTTTTGTAGTTCAGATCTAACTGCCTCCCCGACCAAGAACGCGGATGTCAGAAATATGCGTGCTTAAGGGAGCAGTGAGTTAAGGTGTCAGCTGGGATTCAGCATGATTTTTTACAAGAATTTCACTTTCTATATCACGGTTATCCTAAACCTATAATGTTAAAACCAGAGGTGAATAGAACGAACGTATAAACGTTTATCACTCTAGAAAGCATTAGCGAACGGCCAGTTTACGTGTATCCAACTACGTATCAAACCGCAAGTTGCATTTTTCAGGGCAATCCCGCAAGTTAAATAAAAGTTACATTAAAAGTCTACGGAGGTACATTCGAACCGTGCGGGTAATTTTGGCTGCGTCAAACCTAAACGTATAACCCAAACGCCTAGGTGATTTGCTTTAGAAAACCAAACTATTGTGGGAAATGTAAACAAAATACAACACACCATTTCTAACTTTGTGAAGTAGCAGAAAAAATTGCCTAAAAACATTAGCTGATTGAGTGTTTCAAATAGAATTCTTTCTATCCATACTGTAACGTGAGGAATGCCAGTAAGCCTTCATAAACTGATGAATAGAACCTACAAGCTCGTCAAACTGATCCATTCTCATAAACCTCGGCGAAATGTGACTCGATAGTTATGTCAAGTGACTGGTATTTCAATGATAAATACGTTCAAATTTGTTCAGCTAAACACATATAACTGAAAAGAAAACATAGACCTACTTGCTTTATCAAGTAGACACAGAAATGGTTCATAATATACACATTCAGCATAGCCAAATCAACCATTATTAGCATAGGTTGAAGAAAGGTCGTCATGATGTTCATTGACATTACACAAGCGACCTTCTGCCTTATGAAATTGTTTCGACCTGTCAACAATTTTCAATAGCTTGTATAACAGAAATTGTGATCCTTAGTTACCTCATCCGTTTCTTTGCTTTCTATTATCTAATTACTTGTATGTACAAACTAAAAGATTTGTGATAATACCGACTAGTATATTAACGTAGAGCGTCATAGTTTTGCTGATTACATTTGCTAGGTCAGAAATTTGAATCGATAAGTTTGGAGCTTTGGTTCAACTCGCGTCCTAACAGCTACGAAGACGTAGGTCATGTGATCAAACAACTAACCTTTGTATGCACTCGAAAGTTCGTGTAAACTGAATACACTCTTAATCAGGGTACAAGTTACACGAACGTCGTGTAAATATAAGTCTGTTTGTATAATGAGCATATATGTTTACATATTTATACACATATCTTGAATATATAAATATATATTTAAAGTTGTCACGTGTGGGTTAGAAAATAAGAAAAATGATATTTTTGCTTTGCGGTGCTGCTACTAGAAGTGCAATTAATTTTACCATTCATGAGTTATATATACTTCTTGTTGCTTCAGCTGTTGGTGCAGCACCGTCACGTAGTCTCTTAGCTACTTTCCCGATTTTGTGAATTTTCCTATGTTTTTATCAATATGCTTAACATATTTTAAAATGCTGACATGCTGATTAATTTGATTGTTCTTGAAATTCTACTCTCATGGTCATATTTATATCTCGCTTTGGTTCCGCAATATAATTGTCACATTATTGAGCGGGGCGTTAATTTACACTTGGAAAATTTGTACTTTCACGAAATATTTTATTTAACAACTCCGCGAGCAACTTCCTCAATATATTAGATTGATTATTAGTCCGATGTCTATCGTGAGACTGTTGGTTCGTTCACGGGGATATATTTTTAACAACACGTTACTGTTGATGTTTAACATCCTCGCGACTGGCCGGATGTCAGTTCCAACTTAGATGTTGGCGTTTTCATCAACCCGGATACAATTTCTCATCAACTAGTTTAGCATAGCGGGAAATGATGAGACTGTATGCGCTAAAACATATTCATATGCAAATTACTTTCAGCTGTGAGCCTGATCAACCACTGTTTCATGAAATTAAATAACGACAACAGGCTTAACAAAATTATCTGCATTTCAGCCCTGGTAGTTGGGCGAAATGTTAATCATTAACTTTTATGAAGTAATTCATTGCCTTTAATGAAGTTTCGTGATTATCAAATTTATTGTCGCTATGTGCCGCCACATCGAAAACAGTAAGTTAACCGGAATCAAATGTAGATGTCCCGACTTAACGCATTAATTATGTCAATGTATTTTACATAGAAAAACATTTCATCAGCTTCTGAATGACTTACGTACAAACAAATTGACGGTGTGGTCATGGGTTATTCAACAAGTCCAAAGCCAACTGAAATTGTGAGGAATAATTGAACGGCAAGACCCAGTTAATGCGGCCATGATCCTAGACGGCAAGTGAAAGTTATTTTTATTTTTAATGAAATTTGTTACTTTAATTTGTTTTCAAACGCGGTATCACGGTTCATCTCAAACTATTTGTCTCCCGAGGCTGAAAGGAACAACAGGTTATCGTTTTGTTATAGTTTTTACTGGAAGTGAGGGTGACACTGCAGATTCCAGTCCATCGCAAGGTTGGATTGTAAAGGTGTTCGGTTCTTCAGTTTTGCTTCGGTAACAAATAATTACGGTTTGGTTAAACATCTTTTAGAGAGACTGACAAAGTCCAAACTCTGATATGTTCCAAGTCGAACAAGTGATGGTAATAGGAACTCTGATAATGGAAGTTTAGTTTAAGAAATTTGTTGAAGCTCATAGCAAGGCAAGGAACAATGAACCAATTGAAACCTCACAAAAAATGATATATTCCTGTTTTCTTAATTCGAAGTGGATCATTTGGAGAACGATCTTTAACACAAGTTAAACTCTGCCCTAGTTCCTGCACGCAGTTGCTCTCAAGTCAAACCAAGGGATCAGTTCTTCATAACAGTGAATTGAGTTCGTCTACCTATTAAGCCAATTCGGTTATGGCCGCAGTCAGCGTTACATAGACAGAGCAGCTTGACAGTTGTCTCAGCGATTGGCAAAGAAAGTCCCATAATGGGTTAGCGCAAGTGATGGCGTAAAAATCTTAAACTAGTAAACCCATTATTTGAAACCTCACAATTCGCGGTAACAGGCTATAATATTGAGCCAGATTACTCATTCAAAATACTTCTGGGCATCGGAAACCAAAAGTTACTAGCCGTTAAGAAATCCGGACCGATCAGCGCTCACCTGGTGATGTTGTACGCAAAAACATGAGTGAGGCAGCTCATTGGGTTTGATTGCGTAACACTAGTCTATCCAATTTTATGTTTGACGTACATTATGTACATTTTACGTTTAGTATTGATGAGAATAACCATAGTTTTTGCATTCAGCAACGTGTCTCCCTCTGCATTGATGAGTTCTTTACAGGTTTGTACGACAGCTTTTCACACTTATAGAGTCAAACCGAAACAATTTATGTGGTTGCTATAAAATATCACCTATCCATTGATCGAAAGTCACTGCTTTTGGCAAGAAAATGCAAAGGTTGCAGAAAACTAATTTTGAGGGTCCAGGATATGCTTACTCTACATCCGCATCCGATTCACTGTTTCATAGAAGACATTGAGCGGTTGCCGTGTGAATGGTGTCGAACAATATTTGGTGCGTCAGCAGAGGGTGAAATGCGGTGGTCATCGTAGGTTGCCTGTGGATCATGTCGACGTTGGTGTTTGTTGTTTTGGTGATTGGTATTACATTGGTTGACCATTACATTTGGCGTCTAACCAGCATAAGCAGGTTTGTATTCAACAGTCTGTCATGCGCACGTACACCGAAGTCTACCGTGGCATGGAGTGTGCCCAATCGCATTTCTGACCTAATGATCTTTGTATTGTAGCGGCTCGCGACTATCAAGTTTTTCAATCTGTAGAGAAATTATGTGACTTCAGCAGGTTCATTAAGAGGGTTCCCCAAATCGATTGACAATTTCTTCACAATAGTACTTGTAAAATAAACATTTTTGTCAAACTATCCGACATCATAGTCAGTCAAATGCAGCTGTCACATATGTGGAATTAAACCGTTTGTTGTACTAAGGAAAAACCGCCAGATAATGAATCATATATATTTGTATATTGATTTGTATCACTTTGACAGACGAACTGTCGGAAGTTGTCCATTCGACCCGTCATCTCTGTGATCGGTAGAATCACACAAATTGCGCGTGATTGACATCCAGGCAACAAGACTATCATTGTTTGTATCGTGTTTATGTGTGTATGCGCTTGCTTTTTGCATGTGCGCGCAAATGCATGCATACTTCCGAATGGGGGTGCTATACTTTGTGGTCCATTAAGTTGGTCACCTGTCCACTCATGACACCTGACATACATGACTTTTCGCTCTGTTTATTCACCCCCTTCTACTTTACTGCTGTCTCTCAGTTATAGTATAGTCTGTTAGAATGTTGTGCATGTGTGTACGTAGACATTCATGCTTAAATATATACTGTCAGGTGAAAATATTTCTACCAATGTGCTATTTAATACACTTATCAGAGTGATTTTACCAAAGATTGCTACGTCTTTAGGACAAATCACAGTGATTAGCAGTTTATTTATATTGTCAAGCATCACGTTAACAAGAAAAATGTACTTTCACATAATTCACCACCTAATTTGACTGTCTACCTGTTCATCACTATTAATGTTATGCTATAGCAGCTGAAGTTTGTTACTGTCTTATTGCCACGCGCTGGCCAATTATGTACTGGTTATCATGTGTGCGCAAACAATAGGAATGGACAAGTAGTCAAGCTCTCTTATTATTGCTAGTTTGACATTGTTTGTTTATTGTGCAAACAACATCCAATGTTTTGCTCTGAAAATAAACGGTAATGTCTTTTTTAGGACACATTCATTTTTGCTGGCCTTCTGCAGAACTCCCTCCTCAGGTGATAATTTGTTGACAAAAAAACTGCCTCCTGGTGACTAACAGCCAAAAATTACTTTCCGGCTAGTTCGTTTTAACTGACAACCGTGTAGTGTAATATGTTGGAAATCAACAAACAAACTGCTGCATATGTCACCGTATGAAAGTTATGAGGTTATAAAGTATTTAAATACCATTTTTGCCACTAGCCAGATAATAAAGATCGAGTCGTTAATTTTCAACCAAAAGTTGTACCGTTTTGGTTGGTAAAGCCTTATAAAATGAGTGAATATTTACTAACAGCTGGATACCTATTTCCACTACAAAAAGAATTTATCAAAAATTCCTCTGAAGACCCAAGATACAGATTTCTTGATGAATAAATTCATCTTGATTCCGGTTTGCCATATAAACTTATGAAAACGAGGAAATAGTTGTACGACATCTCTACAACAGACACACCAGTCTGACAAAATGGATTCGACTAGGGTGAACCAGTTGGCTTGGGAACTTTGAGGGATTTTAGCTCATAATTGCTGAAGCAGAAACACCAACAGAACAAACTGACTACCAATCTAACACTTGCAATACGGAAGCTCTTACACGGATACTCAAAACACTTTACTCAGGACTGGTACAAATATGCAGCCAGATGTTACAAGCTACTGTTAACGTAATGTTGTACTAGGATAACATGACAAATTTGACTACCGACGCTTTGTATGATTCTTTTTAATGAGTTTCTATGTTGCAAGTCAATCTTAAAGTGTAATCTACAAGGTACGGTTTGTTTTGTTCAACAGGAAACAATAAGTCACCTTTACTATCTTTTAATCCATATATTGCTTCAAAAACGCATTCTTATTTTTTATTGTCTGGTTGTATTGTTTGTCTAGTAACTTTTGACAGTGCAGTTGTACTGGACATATTTCCCGAATTAAGCCCAATAATGATGGTAAATTTTATTCGAATACACAACCATAATATTCCGAATGGAACACAGTATATCCGTAAAACCGCAAATGCTAAGACTAGTTTGATTATCTCACTGATTGTGCTTACACTTGAACGATGGCGCCATGGCACAGTCCAAAGAACACCTGTTGAATGAGCTTAGTGGTGGTGGCGGGGGATTATATAATTGCTTTACGGTCGGTCCGGGAAGAAATTGGACCCAACACCTGTTTGGTAAACGTTAGCTCACTAATTACTAGATTGACGAGAACGAAGGATAACGGGTTAGCTACGTTCGACAACCAGTGTTTATGTTGGACTGTTAGCGTGTATGGGCATTCAACCTTGTAAGCAGTCAGGGCCATAATGTGATTGGTATAGTGCTGAATGTTAGTCACACCGGGCGGGTCAACGAACC
>JTDE01000028.1:299381-346331 GCA_014338405.1 Paragonimus skrjabini miyazakii
AGTTCGTCGGTGTAATAAAAAATATCGTTAATCGCGCAAACAAAACTGGTTAGAATTGAAAAATGAGAGGTACTAATCGCAAAATTATATGCTGGGCTAGAGTGTAATAAAACGTTTAATGTGGGTCTTGCTGCATCTTAGTTCACGTGTCAGATCTGGAGATTTCTGAGCGTACAGAAAGACAACTTGCCGCCTCATTAGATTACGCTAAAGAACGGAACTATCTAACATTGACAATTGTCTAAAGTCGCTTGTTCTTTTTAGATGAATGATGAACATCCATAACGGACAAATTACGTTTTTCATTAAATGACACCTTGATGTTTGCTTGTGAATAATAACGCCATTTGGGGCAAGCAAGTCCCCAAGAAGGTTCAGTGTTTTCCTTTGAGAAAAACGAACAAAATAGTTTATTTGCACCGATGCTGGACTTCCCATTAAACACCGCGGGTTCCGACCCGGGGGCCGTGTTTATCTCTTTTGTTTTGACAGCTTGTCCATTCACAGTGAAAATCTTGGGGCATAGAGAGTTACACAGATGTTTTACCCGCCAAACTGCACGGTGATGATCAGCTGCCAAATGTTTCATTAAATACCAAGACTGGCATCTTGTTGTGGTTACCAGCAGATCTAAGTTAAGCAGCTGCTTATAAGCTTTTATGTCCTGCGGTCTAAGATTAGACGGAGCACTGTATTTTTTGTAGGTACGTGCGGCTTACCTTTTCTTCTAGGTGTGTTATACATATTCCGTTTTCCATTTTATGGGAAGACAGTATATACTCAGTGTTTCGCCTGCTCAATCTCTTAAGTTCTTCATTAATATGGACAAAATTTTAGTGCTATAATTTTTCTCCAGGAGACACATACGATGACTACACCGAATTCTTATTTTCTGGCCAGCAAACTAATAACTGAAGTTTAACAAATTTACTCGAGCTAGCTTAATCACATATTACTTTTCTGTTAGAAAACCGCTTAACCTAGGCGATATCCATTTTTCCTATACACTGTAGCAAAACTATTTATCAAGCCGTGATAATTTATGGTTGTTTGTGTATGATTCAAAACTTGTCACACTTGCTCATTGAATTCCAATAAATTCGTTTGCATAATCTACACTCTTCCGGTGAACCTACTTAAAAATCAACCATCAGTTCTTAACTCATGGTAGTCTGACGAAAGCTTGGGAACACATGAATGAAGTTCGTCAAGATTCAAACTAAAATATAGATCTATGCTTGCTTTCCGTCCCAAAAGACAGTTAGTTTGTACTACGTTACGAAGTTCAAGTTTGTTTGTTGTTTAACTTGTGTGCTTGAACAAAATTGCATTCAGCAAGATAAGTCCATCCAGGTAGACACAATACATTTACCTCTGAACACAACACGCAGAACTCTTCAGTCATCTCAACGTTGGGAAAGCAGTCACATTCTAGGTACAGTCTTCATCTGTGAAAGCACGTGACAACAAGTTGTATCTTCGTTCCTGGGTCGCTAATACCAGGTGGAGGAACGTTTATCATAAGCTCAGCAGACAATCAGTCAAACTAGACTGTTTTTCTCTCTCCCACCCTAGAAATTGATGTAGCATTGAGTGTAATTTAAAAAAAGACACCACTTCAGAGAAGAATGGTTTAAAATTTCAATGGCAAAAGTGGACCAATCGTATATATAGACAGACTCATTTCTACGGATGAATAACGGTGATGAGGGAGAATCATAGACTAAATGAAGTATAGGCAAAGTTTACTGATTGACACAAAATACAACGACATTTCTACAAGAATGGTAAAGAAACTTTAGAATGGTGTCTTCCTTTTGAACACAGATGGACGAAATAAATAATTTCTTCGTCCAAAAAATCATTTTTGTTTCAAATGAAGCATCCAGAGTAATATGTATTTTAGTCTATTGTGCCACAGTCAAAAACTAGAGTTTTTCCATAAGTTAGGTAATGTCACTCCACCTTTTTTCTATTTTGCAAATTATAAGTGTCCTTCTGACAGGTACGTCACCCCGGCCTAAAACCGACTGGAAATTTCACAAGTTTACAAAGAATATTTTGCGGACAAGTTGTAAGCAGTCGCTGAAATGAAGTTATGTGATCTAAACCCAAAAATGTACTAGTTCATCTCCCAGGGTAAACCGGAGTGTTACATGGAAGTTGACATTTGGGGTAGGTTGGACAATTACTGGCAACTGCTACTGAAGGAACACTCGCCAAAACTGACTCCACATTTTCTTACTACTGCGTTCGGGCGTTTGCCCAGCAATCCTCTAAAACTACACAGAATCCCTTTCTATTCGTGTTATTTTGATGCATATTTATCTCTCCTTCCCATAACTAGCTGCTCTTTGTTTGAAGCAACCCAAATATCAACATAAAAGTGTCATTGGCTTTCCAAATAGGTTTTCAGGTATGGTCCATCCTAAGTGATTAAATGAAATACCTAAACCGGCCGATAATTTACTCGTTTCAATTAGGCTAACAGTCCGTGATGCTGAGGTGTGAAGAACCCGGTCCACAGATTCTCGGTAAATTCACTTACCACAAGGTGAACTGTTTCTCTAAGAGGATGATTGGAGTAATGCGAGTCAATTATGACTGATATGCGTAAATTAGATACCACACATTCAAACTTGCTGAATAGTTACCAAGATTGTTAATTTAATGCCGCTTATACAGTCGCACAAAAAGATATCATGAGATGACTTCGGTTTTGCACATTTGTTCAGTCTACTGTTTCAAATAGCAGGATGAATGCCGAACTGGCAACTTCCTGGTATTGATTCAATTCAGTGGAGGTCAATATCATAAGGAACCTATGTTATTTTCAACAGAGAAATGGACTAGACAAATACTCTACATGCAAGTTCATCGACCGATTTTAGAAAATATACCTATTGAGGATGGCAATTGGGATTAATAACCTTTCAAATCAGGCTAATTAGGGAATTGTTTATATGTTAGAAAAAAGCATGGCAAAATTTTTACCCAATAAGAAAATTGTCTCAGGAATCAATTTAAGGTTTTACCCAGTAAGTTAATTTACCATACTTGAAAAAATGAATGTACATGTCATAGATGGGACTTAAAAGCACAGTAGAAATTCCCAGTAAACACATAATCTCACAGTAATTATTAGCAAAAAAGCGTATAAAAAGTGAGGCTTACTGGTATGAGGATGCGGTAAACAGAAAATAACAGTTAAGCGATAAATTTAGTTAAAAAATCCGTTCTTAGAATCTTCACACGGCTCAATTAGTATACGAAGTGCTGCAGCTTTATAATAGTGACTTGTACAAACACAACACTGAATATGCTATTCAAAGGAACAGGGCAAAGCCGTACACACTGAAATTCTAGTGAAGCAAATGAGCTATGAGACACATTCCACGATTTGAAAAATGCACCCAAAAGTTTATATGAAACACAGTAGGCCAAAAACTTCGCTGATAGGAGTCGTGATTGTAAAAGGAGAATAAACTTACATAAAACAGCTTTTTGATCCAGATCGTTGGCCTTCGTTGAAGGATAATATAATCCAGGTAAAGTCAATGAGATCGTTGAAACTCAGAATCTACCAGTGTCTCGTGGAATCAAATCACACCGCATTTGCCAGAATGTGTGCAATCACATGAAACCTAAAAGGATGGAACCGAAAGAGGCACAACCGCCAGAATCGGTACAGACTTTGGTTACGCGAGAACTATAAGGTCTCTGAATGATGCATAGAACTAGTGTTGAGAGCAACCAAACACATTCTGACCACCGGTCACGTAATCCACCAAGCTTTTGCATTGAGACTTCTAGCAGCTCAATCTACTACAGTTAACTCAAGCCGGCATTATTTGTCTGCCAACTTGTTCTTTCCCCTATTCACATTGATTGTGTAAATACTCTCCTGGATGTTTGAAGACTGAAGTGACTCAAGTTCTTTTAAATTCGGCAAAGATTAGTCAAAGTTACTGTTGAGTTTATGAGACTTTGTTTCCAAATTGGCATTCTTCTTTGCAAAATTCACCGTTAGATATATAGGTCGCAAATAAGACCAGAAACAAAGGGCAGGGTTCTGTGGAAATCTGCGGCGACTTAGGAACCCAGAGAGACGTGATTTTTCGGCTCGTATTGCCAATTGGTTATCCCTATAGCTCCTGTTGTGGAGTGCGTTTGACCTACCTACCACTGATATTTTGTAGAAGCTATATGAAGTTATCGTAATTCGACACTTTCTGACCGCCGAGTCAAAATGTAACGTCATTAACCGTAAGACCTCTAGATAAAGTGCTCCCAACTGATTGCTATAGCTGATTGCTACAGGTCCGTCTACCGCACTTGTCCAATGTTTTCGAACCAACATGAGTTCGCGCTTTATTCTGTTAGATATCATAAGTTACCATAATTTCTCCATATATTCTGCTCAGCAGTTTAGACATTTCCAAATTTAATTAAATCCATGCTCCTAACTAATCAATCAGTGTTGACGTAAATAAATGAACAAGCTGGCAGATGCTGTGGATTTCGTGTAAAAAAAGGAAACACGCATGAATAATGTAATCCTTGTGAGACTGTTCAGTCAATTTGCTTTTCCAGGGCTTGTTGACTCACAAATTCTGTCACTCGTTTTAAAATGCAAAGAGACAACATAATTCATTCAAACGAATGACGGCAGCTACATGTCTGCATTAGCTTCAGAATAGAAACGATTCTGTTTAGCCCAATCCCCGCTTGCTTTGTTTGACTATTTTATTTCGGCACGCACGAATAACCAATAGCTCGTTGGGTAAAAATTGTAAAGGCCGAAATTCATCAACACTGACCGCTATTAGTGTAATCTTCCTACCAATAATTTAAAAACCGTTTGTTGAAAACATTGTCGCAAGCCATCTGTTCAATGTCCAGGTGTTTAGTTCGGTCTCTATTCGACCGAAAACTAATTACACGAGTGGGTTAGGAAGGGAGTATGGATGAACTAATCGAATGCAGACGAGTTTATTCAATTGCCTTATGAAGAATACGTTGCCGTAGGCGAATCACACCAGGCGTAATACTAAGATCTTACTATTCACATGAATGAGCAATGAAGATTTAGATGAATTTATTTGCAGACTGAACCATCTGTGGAAAACTAGACCATTTGAGCTCATCACGGAAACCAAGCTCTGGTTGACGTACGGGAAACTCAGTGGAATATTAGTCAGAGAGTATGGTAGTCGGCATGATTTCACAAGACGGAGGTAATCGAAGTCGGTCATGTCTCGGGGGTTGCATAAGTGATGTAACTAAGAAACTTTAACGGATCTATAATCGAGCAGAATTATTTTTATTACTAATTATTATCTAATAGGAACAACCGTCACATTGATAAATTTTATCTCAATGCAAAAACCATGATCAGATATGAATAGTGTTCGATTTTGCTTCAAAGCAAAAAGTTTTTTGAGTCATCATAGCGGGCGCTACGCCTGTACCAAATCGAGTCAAGCTGAGTGGAGCGATGTTCACTTGAAGGGTATGTTGTTTGTACTGGTGTGTAACTACATCGTTGGAAATTTTCATTCAACATATTAATGGCTGACATTAAATAAATCAATGAGAAAGTGGGCATTCCAGGTTTTCAGCAATTCCATTTCATCCCTTTAGCCAATTTCTTATACAAATAACGAGCGCACAATAAAAGAGTTCAATTAAAATGAATGGCTATTAATTGCGGTTAATATAATTCTCTCGTAACTCATAAGATGTCGTTTGATTCCCGGATACAGTTTAACCGATCGTCAGCAGTTTGACACCAGTACAAAAAAATTCAACAATGCAGATGACTGCATTACCATTAGGCGATTCGTTTGTTCTTTGCATGCAGTATCAAGCTAACCAATTAACAAGTGAAGAGAACGGAAAAAACATGTGTCAATACGTAATTCGCTGAGGTTGTTGATTCGTTCTCAAAGGAGAGGAGGTAGATTTGAGAGTATTTCGTTAATTGTGAGATTGTTATTGTGTTGCTCTGATGACATTACACTTCGCGAAGTCAGTTAGCCTTTTAATGTAGTCACAGATAATTCATGGAAACTAGCATTAAAGATTATTTCACGCGCACTCACTCTTTCCGCAAATTGTTACTAATCCTTTGTGTAAGTCAAGTCAACTCATGTCAGAAGATGTCTGTAAGCGTTCCATTAATGTATATTTTGTTAAACAGTTAGTCGCTTGATGCAATCAGCGTTCCAGCTCACATTGACGAATTGGGTATGTTAGAGGGAATTTTAGAAAATGTCGTTCTTATGATGGACTTTCGGAAATTCGTCGAATGAACCGAACAGATGTACGGCCACAAAGACTCGATGTGAAACAGTTCATTAAGAAACAGGTGCAGAAAAAGATCTCTCAAACAAAATAAAATCTTTAGGACAGTGGATTTGAAAACATTTCTTTTTTCCATTTTAGCATTAAGCATACACAGCATCTTTTGAATATTTTATGTCATTACTTTAGACGGACTTGAAAATTAAGACAGTCAACGACAACAGACTATTGAGGTATAGTAAATATCTGGAAGAATAAGAACCAATTTTACAAAGTTATTACAGCTTTTGATTCGACAGGCTCATCTACAATTCTATGACATGGACGTAAAATCGTATACTACTCGGATCTGCCTCTGCCACTTTCATGTGGTGATCTTTCACGTCAACTTTGTGTCGTTCTTGTCAACAGGTTGTCATGCATGCTCAATTTGTTATCCTCCACCCGATTTTAACTTATACACAGATTTTTTTTGGAATTTCGTCAGTGATATCTAGTGACGCATGCACAGGTTGTCTGTGCTACTACAAGCTTTTGAATGGAGACCTGGCAGTCGAGATGTAAAAGTTAATCATGCGCAGGATTTACAAAGTTAAATTGTGAGCTTTATTGATATGACGGAAATACGTCACAATTTTTGAAGGCGTTGTTCATCTTCTCAGTCTGGTGTCGGAGGAAAAAACAGTGGCTGAAGTAAATTCTGTTGAACTCTTGGTTGTATGCCATTAACTGAAAACTTTTAAACTGTAGGATAAAATATGGCGATGGATAACAAACACTTGAACAGGATTAGCGTTTTTAGATATGGTTGGTGAAAGCCTGAAAAACTTACAGTTACTGACGATGAATAACAACTTTCCGAGACTTTAAACAAAGTTTCTAAATTATTGCTATCCAAATTTGTTTATAAGGTCGAACAAAGAAGGTCAATTAGCTATCCCGAACAAGTGAACTCGGGAACACAAAGTAACAGTTAACGTTGGCAGGTTTTGTGTTGAGCAGTACTTGAAGCAATCTGAACATTATAATCCCGAGTTGTTAATAACCTTGTTGGTAGCACCTTTTAGGCTCATTCACTCAATTTTAGTAAAAACTTTTGCAACATGTTCAATGAATCACTATACAATCCATTACTTTACCGGAAATGTAATCGTCTTCCCAATAAGATTTAGTTCTTGTGTAATAGGAGTACTTTAACAGAACTATTTTCTACTTGTCCATCTAGTATTTTATATAAATTGAGCATCACCCAGAATTGACTGCAGCTGTCGCATTCTCTTAGACAATCCCAGTCGACCCCTTTCAAAAATAAGCGCTAGACTCGAGTTTCGCCCTCACTAGAACTCATCAGTAGTGCATATCCTTGCCACTGCCGGGACTAAAAATCCGACCACTCTTTCAAGAGGCAACCGTATTGACCACTTTGCCATTGGCCTCACATTAGTCACGACCGAATTAACACATGTGAACGCTCAACCACTTTAGCTTGTGATTAATGACCAGGTTGCCCGATTGCCTCGAGATGGAGCACAATAACTGTCCCGTTAACTCCAATCGATGACCCTTCGACTAGGGTTTCTTTGCAAGTTGAACTCATAGAAATCACTGACTGTTGAGTAGTATTTTGATTATTAATGAGTAGTGGGGGACTTTGGTTTTTATATAGATTGCACATCACCCGTAATTGATCAATAATTACAAATGTCCTAACAACTTGCTTTGAAGAGTATATCGATCAGGAACTCATGCGTGTTCAATTTTTATAAAAATGGCTGATGTGACCAGTATCCTATCAGCAGCATGGTAGTAGGTGTTTTCACAAAACCACGGTCAATCCTATGGATGTCTGTTAATCTCTGACGCCGATTTTATCACTAAAAACTTCAAGTGCCGCTGAACATTTTACTATCCGCATTTAAAGGTGATTTCTAGCCCCCCCCCAAGCTAGGCTTTCGTAGCTAAATAATAAACTGCCGGGTTGTTTTATTCCATGTCCAACATTTTCATCGCTTTCGTAAGACAGTGCTAGACAACAGACGGGACAAGACCTCTCTACCTACGATTATTGTGTACGTGAAACAAATCAACCACTCAGTGCCTATTCTGAAGCATTCAAAACGGAGTATAAAAAGCTTCCTGGTCATTGTTGAAGTAATCGTCATTCGTCTGTTTTCTTCACGTTACCTGCTTTAAACTGTAGGCACATTCAGTCTGTCATGTCCATCTAGTGATTACCTGGAGGTGTTTGGTTTATTCAATTTCAATGTACAACATCAACTGTTCAATTACACAACATTCCACCCTTTATTCCTTGTCGTATTGGTGACTGCGCAACTGTACCACTTCATCCGTGACCAACTCATTAACTACACAATGTGATTCAAACTTTTTAAGCATCTCTGCTGTCGTCCTACCAACCTACATTTGTGTAATTTATGTAATTAGCCAAAAGGTAACGAATTATTTTTTATGCCTTGCATAACACTAGCGCATTCGTTCATAAAACAGAACGTCGCACGCAGGAGAGAAACAAATTCACTCGAAACTAAAATTTGCATATTTGAAACTTAATACCGGATTTGTTTAATTTTCTTTGATACGTCTGACGTTCAGTTTTTTCTTAGGTTGAATGTTCGGTTCTTTGTAATATGCTTGGTTTGCTTTTAAAAATTACTCCTTAATTTGTTTTCATCTCGATATCTGCTGTGTGCAGTTAACATATAGGATGAATTTTGTATCATAGCTGCATACAAACAACATACTATATTTTATTCCTGTCTATAACTGCCACTTCACACCTATTGAAACTCCCCTGTTTGCTACTGTTTGACATTCTCCCACCTTTCTATACATACGAGTGTTTTAATTGACTTGCCTCCTGTTGAGTGGCGACCATTCTGTGAGATTATTTTTTAGCGACTTCGTTTTGAGCAAGTTTTCCATCAGATAATTTGGGTATCCGATTAATTCGCATTCAACGTAGAAGATCCTTTTTTATTATGAACGTAGGCCATATAAATTCCAATTCTTTCGGTAACTTGTCTGATGTTTTTCTCGAGTTGAAAGGTAGTATATTAATCCAACCATCTGAATAAGAGTGATCTGTTGCTCGCGCGGTACCAGGTAAATCATCCTAAATCACCCAGAGATATTTAAAGCGTGCATATATGACTATAACCTACAGATATGTAGTTATGTATTTGCCAGTATTCGGATACTCCAACAAACTGATCAGTTACCATAGGAATTAACAAATCGCACATGAAAACGTTTTTATTTAGCGCACTTTTTCAGTTAGTAAAATTGATCTAGTACTGTACGTGTTGTAGAGAAACACGATTGTTAGGTATACTGACTGTCAAGCAAATTCGATCATTTTGCCGCAAGCTTGACCTGCGTAATTTAATTTCATTTCTTCAGCCAAATAGTCAAGAATAATAGAAGAAGGTGAACGATTGTTCTGTGAAATGAACGGTGACTCAGATTTTCAACCTTAGTGTGTTATTTCCCAGAATCAACTCAAATAGCTGTTCATTCATGTAGCAGCGAAGAAAATATCAGCGTTATCCGTAACTGTGTTTGGTGTGTTATTTCAAAAATATATTAGTTTTTGTTGTCCTGTTTATCTCCTCCAACAAAGTCCAGTTCGTTCAGCTGAAAAATCTGCAAGTTGGAAGCGCGGATGGGAACTTATAAGATTCCACCTTGTAATATACAACACACAAAGATGACCAAGCTCAGCAACGAGTTCATTCATTTCAATCGTAATACCACAAGCTCATTAAAAATCACCAAAAATTTTCATAAAAGCGTGGATTGTTTCCTTTCCTAAGCGATGCATTGAGCAATCCTGTTCTCCAATTTCATTCCCTACTCATAAACATTATACAATGGTCAGTTAGGTTCTACCAGTTTAGCTACCTTTCAACGTAACAAATAATCCTGTGGCCGAACTATTAAGTAAAATATAGATGAAGCCCACCGCGTTACACCTAGCAATGTCGACATAGTTCGTCCATCCAGTCAGCTTAAACCATAACCTAGTTTCCATTGGTGAACTGAGCGCTTTTGTTTTGACCGCCGTCGTCTGCGATAACTCTACCTGACAAGACAATCTCGGTGATTATTGTTCAACTATTTTAAACATGAGACGAACAGTGAGTTTGCTCTTGCACTGTGACTGCCAAGGTTCCAGTGCGCCTTCATTAAGTGGTGAAGAACAACAGAGAACATGTCCAGGGCATCAGGTGGTCAACGTGTACTGTGTGCTGATAATCATTATCGTCATAAGTAATTTCCAATCATTGACGGATATAAACGAGATTTGTCACTAGTGTTATTTTCGGGTTCATAATTCATGTTTGATTTTACCTTTTGAAAGTTATGATTCAACATTCGAGATTTATACGTAGTGGTCGTTCAGTTTTCTTCTGTAAACCTGTCAAATACCTGGAAGCACACTCCATTTTTTATAAGTGGAAGAGATCACTGTTTACGTGCTTTGTACCAGCGAAACCAAGTACCACACTAACTGATAATAAAGATTTTATGCAGCTTAACTTGGATTAGGAATATCCCTTGGAAAATCCTCCGTATTCACCACTGAGTACTTGATAGTTTTCAGCGGAAACTTTAAGTTAGCGGTCACCCTCATGCTACTGTACAAACATTTTCATTCGTGAGCACCATATACATTTCGGATTTCGATGCTATTTTGGCAACATCCACGAAGATAGTGTGGAATGAGACTAAAATTGAACACATGAATTAAACAAAGTATAGAACAAATGTCATTGAATGGGTCAACCAATCACGTCTGAGAACATTTCAGATCAATAATACAGTTGTTTATGTTACCTCCAACTTGACAGATGTTATTTGTTCACCTTACTCCTTGGGGCTACCAAGGTCTTCACAGCTTATGACTCAATCATAAGGACGACTGCCGTTGTAAGAAACTATGTTCTACACTTCAAAGGCTCTATAGGTTTACTGAATACAATGTTTACCGCCACTTTCAATTAAAACTTAACTTTACTCATAAGATACGGGATAAATGGAGGAGGGGACAGTGGTATTATTATTATTGTAATATATACTTTTGAGTAAACACATTGATAACCTAAATGCTGGTCGATGGGCCAAACTTGTTTCAACGACAATAGCTGGCAGGTTACTTAGTCATGGGTCCTGACTATTAAACAAACAACTACATCAGGTGTAATCGACTACTTTAAATGCAGTCAAGGTAAACCATTTTAGTGATTCGACGCCCATATCAGGTGTATCTCCTTCCTGAAAGAACGGAAATCTTTGGGATGGAATTTCTAGTAGTGTGTTATAACAGGCGACGGTGGATATTCACGAAATCATATGTCGAAGCAAGTTCCTATTTTATGCGATGTTCGCGTAACTTACCTTCTAGTTTGCATCATCCTACTGATAAGAGTCTTGCGAGAAAATTCAGTCCGTTTTACTGCACTAGTGGAACTGAATAACCACATTTTAGGCTTTCTACGATACAACTTCCAGCGCAACAGGAACAGACAACAAAACTTTCTGACAGTAAATTTGCCAGAAGCAGTATCTGGTTCGTTTTTGACAAAACTGTGCCATGGGCATAAAGGTAGCCTGATACTAACGGTTCGTCCTGTTACGCCTTAATGCCGAGTTCTTTGAGGAGCGTTTAATATTTTCGGCCTGAATCTCAAGTGGCAAGAAAAGTAGATAATTCCATACTGAGAATTTTTGGCCAAATTCAGCATAAATATGACAGAATATTTCCTGTATTTTTGATGGGTTCCATCACATCTCTATTTTTATTTAAAATATGACTATTATCAGTGAGCATAATGACAGTAGTCATCTACTTAACTATTGTAACTGATGGATATCATCGAGGCAGTTGCTGACGGTGAATATTTTTAGAAACGATCACAGTTTCCGCGGAGAATTTCTATGAAATCAAAATAACGCACATAAACAAAGTGGTCGCAGCTGCGAAATACGATGAATTTGACGTGAGAGACTACAATTTCCATTTTTAGAGCAAAAACCTGTTATACAAACAAACTATATAAACTGAGTTAACACTATTCTGGTATTTTTGAACCGTTTTCATTTTACTTCGTTATTTTTTTCCAGCACACTCACGGATTGTTCCTTTGTTTGCATAAGCTGGTTAACAGGCACATTGGAGGAAAGTTTCCGTATGTCAGCAGAAAACAACTCATGAGGTGTTTGTGACATTTGATGTCAAAAACGAAGACAACAGTAGCTCTCAACCTGCGACCTTGAGAAAACTACATATGTTCTATTAATTTCACACTAAAGCAAACCTGTCTTACATATTCAAATTTTCTGCGAGGTGAACTGAGTGGATTTCTCTTCCCGGCTAATATTAAGCTGTTTCATCTTCCTTGTTGAATATTTTACCTATTTTTTTCCGAAGAAAGATAATACATGTTGGCAAGTTGGCTATATGTCTATTTGTTGGATAAACTGCAACTCGATCGTTAAACTGGAAAAAATATAGCATATTTAGTAAAGTAGACTTTACAATTGACCGAGTTCTATATTGTCTCCAGGTTAGAATAGCCGAAATAATATTAATTTGTTATTATTTATTCGTAACTTCATAAAGGTACTTTCGTGGACTTGAAGCTCATGATTGTTTGTGTCACTTTAGCGCATATTGGAAAAAGGCGACGTTTTTTCCCAACGTAGTAGGTTAGATATCACCAAGGAAGATTGAGCAATTTCGTATTATTAGTAAACGACGGTGAACATTTAGGGTGGTCAAACTGGTAAAAATTAATTATATTTTTGTCATTGGTCAACAATTCATTGGGGTAGTACCGTTTGAGTTTATTCTCATGGGAAAATACTGCACATTCTTTTATTACAAATTACTAAGCTTTAACCAAAAAGCCCCTGAAAATAAAAGTCAGCCACAGAATTCCGGGTGATGCGGTTCACCGTCTGCATATACTTACAAGGAAAGAAACATGCAGGCTAGCCACCAGCAGCCACATAAACACGGTTATAATTTTGTGCGTATGAAGACAGGCTGCAGGGCCAATGATGGAGCATGTCATATTTCACTTATACAACCCGTTGTGAAAACCGCCAGTCACTAGGAAACTTCCTTGATCTACGCTGGACGAGTGATTATGTGGTAAGCCCACTAAACATAAGGTTCAATGTGATAAAAATACTATGTAAGCAGGAATTTTGTATAACAAGCTGTTCACTGTATTACATCCTGGTCACATCTAACTCAGTTGATGTGTTCGAAAGTGTCCTAGGCTGACATATGCACAGAGGTCAATTATTGTCACAGTACGTGTAGCCATATCTTTAACTCACTTTAACAAATGTTAACCCGTAACAACTTTCCATTCACTATATTTCTAACACCCCCGGACAAGTGTTTTTCTCCGTCTGTTCGTCTCTCTGCTGCGTGTTTTATCACTACCATAATTCGTTCTCTATCATGCTGCACCCCAGTGTTTTTTCGTCCTTTTAATTGAGATTGTCGTGTTTACATTCGCAAACCGATCAACAAAATGCTGCTCATTGGTCAACCGAAAAGTAGAAAGGCATGGACTGCGCTTCTTCTACATCTCGCATGAATCTATAAACCTGAAAACACGGCTAACCGAAATTGTGGTTAGAGATCAAGAACGGAAACATACATTTTCAGTTAATACAAAGTTCTAAAGTCCATTAACCCAGTATAATAAAGCACATTACACATCCAAACTT
The DNA here is from genome assembly GCA_014338405.1 of Paragonimus skrjabini miyazakii. Classification (NCBI taxonomy): domain Eukaryota; kingdom Metazoa; phylum Platyhelminthes; class Trematoda; order Plagiorchiida; family Troglotrematidae; genus Paragonimus; species Paragonimus skrjabini miyazakii. Next base: position 313,455 of record JTDE01000028.1, read on the forward strand.
TTGACTTCTCCACAAAACGGTGCTTGTGCTGACAGTTTTACAAACTGTGGAGTTATTCAACATTTGTTTGCTACTTACTCCTCTCATACAAAAGATCGCCAAAATCTACACGCCATAAGTCTAGTGCAGTAGGTACGTTTTCTGTCTGTTGCTGACCAGTAACTTGTTGGTCCGTATTAAATTATTCCGACTTCATTAGTTCAACGTGGCATGATTTTTCTCACTTCATTGTTTACGTTTCCCGAAAGGCTGTCTCAGTTCGGCCTCTCAATCCGTCGGTCTGTGGGACCACCTTAACGAAATTACTAGGCTTATAACTTCATAAGAGCTTTCGTGTTCTTTTATTCGAGCAATTCGTCAAATCTTTGTACGTATGTGCTTCATCAAGTTACCTTCAATTATCACGCAGAAGCTTCAATGAAACCAGGAGCATACCAATGGCCACATAACTTCAGTATCAAACTTATGTTCGTTTTATGCTTCAATCGTGATCAAAGTATCAAAGTTCTGTGAACCTCTCCCGAAAACCATATTCAAGGCTAGTATTAGCAGCAGTAACTGTGATAAGACTAGTTCTTGTGGTCTAGTTTTGTTAAAAAAAATGAACAAAAGTTCTATTTAAAACGGGATGATCCAGAATGGCGTAAGTCTATAACGAACAGTGAATTGTGACCAACATGACTGGACATATGTTCGATAAGTCGGTCGTTCCTAGTGTGAAGTCGTCAGATTGGTGGTTAATACGGTTGCTTCTTGTATGCATGACCGAATTTCAACTCCTGATTAAGGCACGAATAGACACTAGTATTGTGATTTAACAGAAAAGAAACTTTAATATAATGCTTCTTTATTGAAAAGACTAGCTGGAAAACCAGCAGGACTGCGGAAGTTGCGGTCAGTTGACGATAATGCTGAATTTATCTTAACCAAAGTCCCCTATGACAGATTAGCAATAGGAAGAATGGATTCTGAGTTCTCATCGTCTTCGTCCATTCAGTAAGCTGTATAGTTGATACTGCATTTGGGATCAAGCCTAATAAGTCTGAAAGGGGTTAAACGACCAAGAACATTTTACAAATTACAGGCTTATGCATTAAGACTAGAAAACTATCACACTCCGACGGGGTGCGACCAAAGATGTAGATACTTGCGCTATCAAGGGTATATTTTAAGGATGCAAGATGTCTGCGCGTGCAACTTACCATCACGTTTTAACCAATTGGTTTAAACAGCGAAAGTTTGAGTATTTCCACAGTTTACCATTCATGTTTAAACATTTATCATATGGGTCAAAAATAATAACACGTGTAGCCATTTGCCATCCGTGTTTATGCATGGTTCATGAGTGCGATTAACATAAGGAGTGCAAGCCAAATTCAGAAATGGTATCACCTAGTGTCTTCAAAATCACACTTAGAGCAAGTCTAACTTAGCAGACCGATGAATCCGAAACATTTTGACGGTAACCACGTTGCTACGCATTGTCTGCTTAACAGTGTAACGTGAGAAACAAACAGGAACAAGTGACGCTGAATGTGTAACTTAAGGGCGAAGGCAAGGATGATGAGTAGACATCAGAGAACAATCTTAACCTCAGATAACATAGGGTGCATGAAATGTACAATTTTTAAAAACTTATGAGAAACGACCGCAAAACCGCGCATTTACCTCAACGGAAATTGTGTAGATAAGGTATAGGGAGGTGGCTTGCACAGTAGACAAAATAATGAACAAAGATACTTCTCACTAGTCAACTAGATTACAGTTGACAGACAAGAGGGCAATAATGACGTCCGCAACCCATTGAAATTGTAAGAGCACATTGGTCATGCATCCACACAAGATAAGTGAAAACTGTTATTGTTTTTGCTGCTGTTGCTGCTGTTGCACACTTCTCATTACCGATGGATAGCACGATGTTCTTTGAACTACTATCATTCATACATCCATCATTTCATTCAAATCCGCAGGCTTCCGATAAACTTCGCATGTTAACCATCAAACATCAAAACTTGTTTTTCAGTTAAAGTATGGAAAATGAAATTTTTAGTCGTGTTAGTTCTAAGAAGTTTATAAAATGTACATTCGTAGAGAAAGTACGGTTGCCCAGTCAACGGTAGCATGCACACTTCCCTAGTGCAAAGTAACAGCCATTCAATGTATCAGTCGATATCTGTTCATCGTGGAGGAGTGCACTGGATCCTGCCGATCATATCGGCAAGATTTTGCAAAAACACTACGTCAATGCTGACCGTCCACAATGACCTGACATTTCAGAGCAACCGTGATAGTGCACGAAAAGATCAGTAAAATTCCGTTCAGAAGCTTATGCAATATTACAATGAAAACGTTTCCATTTTCGAGTTGAATTATTACTGATTACACTCTCTGTTTGTGGTGCTTGAAATAGGATATCTGGTGCGGTGAAGAGAAGACTGAGGTGGTGTTTTCTCAGGATAATCGATCGCACAACGATTGACCAGCGCTCAGCGTACCCATCCAGGCGATCCATACCAAGGGACAATACAAGCCTGCGACGTTGTGCCGATTCGAAACCACGAGCTATTCTGTTTTCAGGCGGAGATCTTGTCCTGTTAATCATTGATAACTAACCGTGAACACTTGTTACGCCTACGATTGTATACATTATGCAATTCTAAGGTGTAAGTTTGGAACACTGGAAATCAATGTAGAAACGTTTTGTCAAAATATTACGTGTTGTTAAAAAAACAAAACGGGTGTGACACGTGACACTAACGTGCAAGCTGAAGGCTCCATTTCGGACTAGGTTTCTAGCTAAATAGCAAAATTAGAGCCCTGCTTTTACCAATACAAATAATTAATTGAAAATCTGTGACGGGCCCGTAGGATAAATTTTGCCCTCATTGTGAACGCTTTACCAGTCGCTTAATAATCGTTTTCCTAATCGCCGCGTACATTTCTCAGTTTTTTTAATAGATTTACAGATTTTTTACGACTTCCATTCGAGTTTTATGAGGGTGTGTCCTAACGACACTGCCGTATACCTTATTCATTCCTGCATTCCCTCAACAAACACGGACCGGCGCCAAGTCGACTTTCTCAATTCTTTTTACATTCGTGTGTTGACAAGTTTTTCCGGTCATACCGGTTAAATGTCACTTGTCAACACTGATTAGGAGTTGATGATGGAGATGCTTTCTTTAGTTAGGACGTAAAAATATTCATCAAAACATCGCAGAATATTTGCACTGAAAAAACGGTAAAGCTTGAGTAAACAGTTTTATAAACAAGAAATACCCCACTGTTCCTCTAGCTGGGTGATATTTATTGGGTGGATGTGCACTGACTGAAAGCTTGTTGACAACAGGATTCAACAGAAAGGAAATGCGCATGTTTTGCTTATGATAATTCAAAATTTCTTAAAATCAGATAACGAGATTTGACAAAGTCGTTGACAGGAATAGATGTAATTTTATTCCCTCCAGATACAAACTTCACGAACCGCACCTTGGAGATGCTCGGTAAATTTCCAACAATCTCGCTCTGACATTATGAGGTGATGGTACTCACAATAATGATATATCAGCATAGTGATGTCCGGGTTCAGTTACAGCGCATTAGGCTGCGCATTCAGAATATATCATGACGGCACACAATTCAACGTGGTGAACGTAGCGATAAAATCAGTTGAATCGAACAGTCGCAGGGCTTTTGTGTGCATGCTTTTGTGCGCGGAGTTCCAATCTGCAGCGTGTAAGAAAAATAAGATCCCTGTTGTCTCCTTCACCCTCATTTCTGTACTTCAAAATACAACAGAAAACAGAAACTCTACCACAGTTGTCCATGTGATGTTGAAGACCATCACATTGGTAAGGTTGAGCGTCAGCTTAGGAAACACAGATCGACCCGGGCTGCTGAAATGATGCAGCAGTTGACCGAAAACATCTAAACCGCAGTTTTTACTTGTGTGCTCACGAGGAGCTTACATGTATAGCCTGAGCACTGTTCACAGGGGCTTGTTTGTAGATGTTCGATTGTGATTATTATATTGTCACTAGCCAAATGGTCTTAAATTTACAGTAGCACTTCCGGAACCAGAACAGAAAAGACTAATAAACTTTAATCCGACCGTAACTTTAACCCAATACTTCCCTTTTACATTGGATAAGTAGGCCAGTATGTCAAACCAACGAGAGCTGTGTTTTGCGCACGTGTTGTTCAGCACCTAAAACGCCAGCCACTACTTTGCGATAGCCTCTACTTGACAGGTAATTTGTGTGTAATTTCATCAACGAAAATCTATGCTTCAATATGCCGAAACAAGGATCATTGTGAAAGCAAACCAGGTCTTAGTATTTAGAGTGAATTTTCCGCAATGTTTTATCTACGATAGCAGTGAATCGCAAGCATGGACCATTAGTTGACGAACCCTATGCTGCAGTGTTGCCTTATGTCTTCTCATTGGGTACTTGTTTATGGCTAAAATGATCTTGCCAAATACAGTAACTTTCGGGAGAGGCACGCCCATCGACCGTTTCAGTACCTGTTACATCTTGCAGATGTATTTTCTCTCCTTGGCTCGGCAACTTTTCATACTGTTTAACTGATTACTTATATAATCGATTAGGTTACTACTACAGGGTGTCCAAGACCGATCTGCAGCTAGGATCAAGTGGAAACTGTTTTCCTCATTATCATGCGGCTAAAGCAATCTCAGATATATCTGCCAGTGCTTAGGTTTGGTAAAAACACCGACCACAGAAGAAAGAAAATTTCATGATTAACAATAACATTTAGCGAATAAGATATGCTTTCTTCGTTTGGTCATAAGGCAAATTACAACGTAGTAAATATGGAGGCAATAACTAGGATGAGCAATAAAATAAACATTATGAGCTGCAAGTGTGTTCACAGTTTCACAATCATCGTCCAATATTGTGAGTTTGACTGATTGTGGACTGGAAGATGTTGAATGTTGACATGAACTTTTTCTGTGCGCAGAGGTCAGAATTACGAAATCGGATGCTAATGACAACGTCTTTGTAATTTCACCGTTTTGAATCGGTTTCTTGGCATTCGGTAAACTATCTCAAAGGCATTTTTCTCAATGACAGACTGAATATTTTTAGTCAAATGAGCAACGATCGCGCTTAAAATAGTCTTAGTCAGACGCAAGAATATGTTCACACATCCTATCAGATAGTACGTCTAGTAGATAGCATGATCAATGCATGAAGCTCGACACGGGCAATCAAAGGAGTACACGCAAGAGCTGGTTGTAGAACATGAAAGATTTTTTGGGATGTGACGTGGGGTTAAACAGATACTCACCCATAATGTAGCTTCAATGTAAGCTGTTTCGATTGACTTTTAAATTTTCTTATTGAGATTTGGGTCATAGGGTCTCCCTTGAAAGCAAGGCTAATAAACACACCTTTTAGTTACAGAGGATGACATGTCTTACTTGGACTGCTGGTATTGCCTTTTGAGTGAACACTGTGTGCAGAAAACTTAGCTCAGCTTCCAAATTGGCAGTAGTGTAGGTCTTTAACGTCCTTCCAATCAGATGATGATCGAGGTTTCGTCCTTGCTTCAGCGAAACCTTACAATGACAATGAATGTAACGACTAAACTAAATGTGTTTCTTGTAGACTCTCCGTTAGATCACACTATCTTCTCTGTTTGTCGAACCAACATTTAGAAAATTTGTTTAACCGTTGCTGTCTGACCCGGTGATTAAATTACTGTTGTAGTTAACTAAGTTAAAAGCTGACCTGCCCCTGTTCAATGGCGACATGGAAATATCTTCCACCTAATGTTTACAGAACATGAACACCTCGTTGACTGCACTCAATCGGTTAGTCCGTGGTTGCATTATGTACCTGCCAACTAATATGGGATACAGTGTTATTCTTGTTGTCACCGTATTTCTCTACTGGCAGCTTCGATTGGTAAAAACAAAGTGAACGCTACTGATGAACAGTATTAACAATTCTGCCTATAGCTATCCGGTTTGCTCAAATCCATCGGGTTAGTGCTAGCAAAGTACCTGCTGCGAGATACGTTTCAGTGTATCATATGTTTTTATTTCAACACCGCTTTGCGATTTGCTAAGGTACATGTAAAAATAACATGTCGAAAGCAACAATTATGATGTAGGCATCCAAAAGAATAATATCTCCATGATGAGATTTCATATGTTCGGTTGTCACCATTTAATGGAGTTTTCTGATAAGTCCTATTAGATTCTGAGATTGGTTCCACTCGTACAAGTTAACAAAGGAACATCGCAGTATTTATAGCACTACTCTTTGGTGACACTAATTTACCAGGCGCGAGTTATTTATCGAGTCTGTCAGGATCGCTGATTGTACATGCATGGAACATCTGTCGAATTCAAAAACCGAACGCGCGAATCCCTTAACGGAAGTTTGGTTCTCCACTGCTAAGCTGTGGAATCTTTCACCACGAGTTTGCAAAATGTACCACCTGGCCAAATAACCTGATATCACCTACAATTAAGTCATATGGGGCATAATGGCCCAATTTAATACTATTACATTACCGATGTCAGTTAAAAGTGGAATGCCCCTCATTCGCCTGAATCTTCTATGATTGTCACTGGAGTATAGTCATAGCGCTCCGATAAAAGATGAACTATAATGGATTATGCGGAGTCGGTTCAAAGGCAGATGGATTCAATCCCGTAAGTCTGAGAATTAGTTGGTTCATCCTACCAACTAGTTCGCTGACTTTCGTCCCTCGGAGATGTATGCCTTTCATACCATGTGATCCGAACTTGGGCTATATTTCTTTTCATCATAAATGCTGTCGATATTCATAGCACAGAAGACTTCACCCTCTACCAGCTGTCGCTTAGGCGGCGTTACAAACCTATTGCCAGGGCGCGCGATTTAATTGCGCAAATGGACCCCTGCATTCACGAATGCCGGTGAACAGTGACCAGTTGGCGGAATGAGAGGGAGCAGAAAATCTGTGTGAAATTAAAACCTAACGGTGGGGCGGGTTGGATTTGGAAGCAGAGCACGCAAGCAGATGGGTACCTTAAGTGTATACCAATGATCATTACTCACAGGCGAATGTGGTTGTGTTCACATATGATAATTCGGTTGTGCCTAATGTGAGGTCAGTGGCGCAGTGGTCAATACGGTTGCCTCTTGAAAGCGTGGCCAGAGTTATAGTCCCGGCATTAGCAAGGATATGCACTACTGTTGAGCTCTAATGAGGGCGAAACTCGAGTCTAGCGCTTCTTTTCGAAAGAGGTTGACTGGGATAGTCTACGGGAATGCGACATCTGCGATCAGTTGTGAGTGATGTTCAACCTATATGAAATTTTGCAATACACACCATGCGCCAAGTACTAGGCGGGCTAAAGACAAATACTGCCCCCGGTGACTAGGATCCATCACAGCAGCCGACGAACGCTCTGTCCAAAGTGACCTGAACTTAGTGCGCCAAACTAACTGGCCATTGTTCCCCAGGATTTTAAGTGCACACGTCCATTCTGAGCGGTTATGTGGCTCACCCAGAAACATTATCTGTAACACGTCCTCAGAGCTGCCTAGTAATAGCTCACTAAAACCGCTTGTGACGAGGATGCCGCAACAAGAACAAAACTCGAGTACCCTGTTTATTTTCGGAAGCAATGGAAGTGCAAAAGTCACAAGCAGTTGAGGTTGATGTTCAATTCATAACTATCGAAATTCCTTGATGTTCACCAGTATAACCGAGTCAACTAATTCATGTTGTAACGCATTTTGCTGACTGTAGTGATTACATACGACAACTAAATTACCCTTTTGTATTGCCCAGCTTCATTCACGTGCACTTCGCAAAATACGGTGATGGTTCTAGCCGCTCGATAAGTAGATAACTCTTGGCCCTATATATGTATGTAACAGCCTTCTGTTTTCACGATTACTTGTAAATAAATAATAAAATTCCCTATGAGTTGTACTGTACACTTAGCCTTTCTTTTCACAGTTATCATGGTGAAATAGTGCTTTACCTCATAGAAAATTCCCCTGTTCATCACAAGTGCAGAACTACAAACCTGCACTGTCTGCAGCAGGTTGGCTTAATCTGAAGGCTTCAGTGGAAGTAATTTTAACCTCCTATCCGTCACACAGAAAGAAAACGCTGTTCTGTACTGTGGGATAGTTTCCTCTTACAAGCCGTTGGTTTTGAATCAATCGATGTTTCACTATGTTGTCTGACAGACCTCGAATAAGGTTATGTAAACTTGTACACAATTTCTTTGTTTGACCCAGTTTGAAATTTATCTGTCACATTCAACGAAGTTTGAAGGTGGGTGCAAACAAATTTTTGTTTTCTTTGAGATCCAAGAAAACGCAATCTGATCCCCATTTCGCGACCGGTTAGGTAGAAGAAAAACACAATATTGGCTGGCCATCTGGTTTAGTTGATCAGATCAAAATGACAGCATGTATGTGTACACGGTTGTCACAAAGCAAAGAGTTACCGAAAAGTTGCCCGTTTTTGGTCAGAACTCTTCTGGTATATTTCATGCATGGCCGAGTAGGAAAACCAAGAAATGCTTCTGAAAAGTTGAAGAAAAATGGTTAGGGAATTTTTACTAACAGAACTTACATTTTCATTAAAATTTTACTTTGGAAAATGAGTAATAGCCTTATCTAAATGAATGCTGTCAGAATAGAAAACTACACGAAGTCAACCACCTCGTTTAGTTTTTAGAATGGTATAACAAGGGCAACACATGATTCTTGAAGAGGATGACTCGTTAAAATGAAAATTCATGTTGTAATCACTCTTCAAAGATGAGTTCGTACTAAGAATGATTAACTAGCGGTCCTGGTTGACCGTCAACTGCACATTCAACGCAGCCACACCGATCACTGGGACCAAACAGACCGAAATCAGCGTGTTTATGTTATATCACCTCATGTCTTTTGACTTCAGTTTAACGTCAGGCAGTTAAAATGTAGAAAGACAGAAGTTCACTAGATTATTAAGAAATCGACAATATTCTAAAATGATTGAAACATACAACGAACAGGATTCCGATAAATGAGAACCAACAAAGTATTGATCTATGTGATTACGTACCATTTATAATTTCGTTGAAGTAAAGCTAACGGGTAAACAGTTACCTACAATCTTAGGACTGCCAGTGTACGCTAATTCCAATTTGTGTGCTATTATAGTCTATATGTGTAGTATGCATCTACTTAGCTGTTTACCGAAAATATCCATTCATTCAATAAAGCTGGTATCTCAAGACGATATGAATACAGCTCATCCATGTTTACTACCGTTTATAACAAAAAAAATGGTTACCCGGAAACCAAGAATGCTTTTTCTCCAGTTAACTTTTTTTCAAAAATCTCACGTTATCAGTTATTTGTGTGTGTAGATCTTTGTTTTCTAGATTTCAGGTTGAGCCATTTTCACATAATATGCCACTTGATTTAGTCGCATTAAAAGGTTGTCAATGTAATTTATTACAACCACAGAAAGCATTATTCAGGTGGACTTTTCTATGTCGGTGGTAGAAAGCTGTTAATTACTTCGTGTGAGTTAGTGACTGAAAACACTTGCAAAGGAACAGCAGACCATTCCAAAATTTCATCGCGTCATGCAACTGGGTTAGCATCTTAGGCAGAACTTGACATGACTGCTAAAAGCAAAACTCAACAACTTGAAACTTTACTCGTCAAATTAAATTTCGTGTTGCTCGTAAATCGGGTCATCTTCGGTTGCTTGAGAAGTACACTCTTGCTTATACTCATTCTGATGACTTTGGTTCCCTTGATTACGCGGATATTTAGAAAAAGGTGATTGTACTGTTTTTATATACTTTGAGTGTTACTAATAAGTAGGCGTGATGGATGTTGCATCTCTTCCTTACTCTTCAAGTCCTCGTGAGGTTTGCCATCCCAAAGTCAGTATCGTTTCAGGAGAGAAATTGCTTCCGAAGACAATTTCTGTCCATTCCCTCTTTCTTGTTGCCTGTAGAGAAGGTGATACCGAGCATAACTACGTGATGTACATTCTTCTTTCGCAAATGTTGTATTGCCAACAACGGATAGGCTGCAAGGTCATTACATCAATTACTGTCACTGTGTTCAATAGACGTGTTTTACTCTGACGCTGTAGGCTTGAAGTATGTTAACTAAGCAAGGATTTTTAACAGTGTTTACTCTCTTTATAAATACATGACATACTTCGAAAAATATTATCTTATCTGCTACAAGTGGTGCCGTACATGTGACAAGGTTCTCAACTCAGCATCCTCGGCCTTCAAATCAACTGAGGTTTACATAATTTAAAATGGATACCTATGGGATCCCTCCTCAGAAGTGTTACGTTTCAATTTACCATCTGACGTGAGCTCGTTCAGGAATTTTGCTTTTCCAAAAAGAGAAGTAATGAGCAATTCATGGAAAAAATGGTGGGTGAAAATGACATAATAGCCACTGACGAATGTTATTACTCCGTGGCGACTTACGAAAGTCCACTATCATGTAAAGTACGACAATGATTCCCCAAGATTTTTACTTAAAAAAGAGTCACGCTCAACCCCAGCTAATAAACTATCGCTTAATTTGTTGAGACGAAAGATACTGAAGAGTGATCTCAAATTTAGTAGCTCAAACTTCATAGCAGCTTGGTCAATTTTGTAATACATTGGAAGCAAACAGATACCATAAGGCATACAACCGAATGATTAACCTACTTTCCTGGTGAAGGGTAAAATAGGTGATCAAAGCTTTTCAGCTATTTATCACAACAGGTAGCTAACAGATTATTTCCATTACTGTATTTTTGATAGAGAGTTGGAAAGCAAAAGATTGTTCAATAGGCTTAAAGTTCCTGAAATCAGCTCAGTTGTTTGAGTATTAACATTCTAAAACACCGTCATTTGGAAGCTTTACAGAAGGCTTTCCTGATGTTTTCAAAAATTCCGCCCGATTTCCAAAATTATTACTTTCTGTACTTGAAGCGGGCTGTACTAATTGATTGTTGGCATAATGATGAATGATTTTTTCTCTGAGACAATAAAGTTATGAAATGTATTCATCTCGGAAATAGAGTTGACGTTGAATGCAGTATCAGCCAACGTGTGTCAATGAATGTTCTACAGTACAAGGTTTTATTTATGGGAACCCTATGCCATAGAAAGGCTTGTGTTTACTTTTGATCATTTGTCAGTTTTCCACTAAATAATGTAGACCGGAACATTAATCAGGAAATGCGTTTAATGTTTTTTGAAAGATAGCTGTATTTTCCTTCAAAAAACCACCGTAGTAGGCTATTATAAACCATGATAAAACTGGCCGTGGACCAAAAGAATAATCCTGAATTTCTACCAGTACAGTTATACCTAATATCGCTTCCAGTTACTGAAACGGTTGATGTTGTATTATAATGAGACCGCAGTTAGCCTATGAAACCATTTACTCCGTCTTGTTCGTAGCACCAGCGCTGGCTGATTATGTAAGGCTGGAAATAGTCATAAATCTAATTATTTGAGTGTATGTTGAATAGGTAAAGTGTCTGTCACGAAGATGGAGGAAATAACCTCTAACAGTTGAAAATGAGAGATTTGAAGTTCGTTCACAGAAAAGTCGTGGAGATTATTTTCCGGTAACGAAAACAGGTGTCTTCGCGGTCAATTTAGTGATCAGAAACTTGTCACATTTACTTCCAGTTGTTTGACTTATACGAACATTGAGCCTGCTTTTAAACACGTTTCTCAATATACAACACTAAGTAAGTAATTGGTGACCCGTTTTTACTTCTCTAGATTTCTTATGATAGAAGTAACTGAAATGCGATATGAAGTCAGTCACATTTTTGATGGGTTTAACCGAGGACTCAGCAGGTGGTACACTGTTTCTGAGTGTGACCATGGAAACAGCCTGAAATAGATTCATTTCCATTTCCTTGCGGTTGGAACCATTGTACACTGGCTGTAATGTAGCCTGTGTCAATCGATTAACATCATTCGTCTTCCTCTCTTGCCCCTTCTCATCGTCGTCGTTATAGGGAGCGGTACGTCAGCAAGTTTATAAGATTTACTTATCTGGATGGGACTTAATTAATTAAATAAGTACAACCAGTATATGCACTCGTTGAGGAAAAGTGCACTTAGTACTTGTAAACCCTGCAATTTCATGTCCAAAATGTCAATGAGCCCAGCTGTTTTCATCTTGAACCCACCAGCATACGACACACTATCCAACAATGATAGGATAAATCGCGAACTAATGAGCAGTATCCAGTTCACAACAGTAATGTCTCGAATTAACTACACCTGTTGACAAACTTGGGTTGAAACTCAAACACAAATTTTAATCACTCTCTCTTCAAATATTATGTTCGCACCTCCAAATTCCAACCAGAATGTATATAACAAACAAGCTACTATTTCTATCGATGAGTATGTTTTATTTTTGGAAAGCTCGATATTATCTCCACACCCTAAAGAGTGTTAATCTGATGTGAACTTCAAGCTATGTTACCACCTGTATCCTTTAGGTAGTCCACTTCCCGGGCAATCTACGCCCTACTCACAGTTCAGCCAGTGTATATTGATCATGTGACAAACTATCCGAAGTCAGGTACCATTGCAGATCACGTGAAGACTTACTAGAGCTCGTCATCACTTTTATATCATACCATGTGGTAGCTGTCACTGCTCAACTCTGGGGCCGGATGCTTCAATTATAGGACAGCAATAAACCAACATACAAACACACTTTGCTCACCAACAACAAGCAGTAGATTCGTCCTTTGCGCTTGCAAAATGGAATCATGTCTTTCAGTCCTAACGTTTCATTGCATGTGTGTATGGTGTGAAAGCGGATGGGTTCGTATCAGACGCATTGTGGTCGTTATAACGTGTTTATGAATCCCCATCTACACATACGGACATGAAGCTTGGGCATACGCGCTCTTGGGAAACGTTCGTCGTCCGTCCGTGGCAATGACATTCACATGTTGTTCCAACAACGACCCTGTCATGACTCACATATGCGGTATACCCAACTCGGGAACGAGTTGGTTGGTTTGAGCGTCTGCCTGTTTTTGCGTCTGTTCGTTTATGTTTGCGCACAACTATCACCCTCGGGCTATCGCTGCCACCATAGACAGCGGTGAATACAAAGATATATATATATATATATGTATAGATGGAATGACATTCATTCGCGACGTATCATATCAAGGTTATAGTTGTGTATCTTAGCCCGCTCAGGGTTGTCACATACGTACACGTTACGCACAAGTGCGTAGCGTCTGATTGCCCGATAGTGTGCCATGGAATGCAAGACAAACGTCATATTCAGGTTTATCAAGCTGTCACAACCCAGGTACACAACAGCAAAGGTCACCGACAGTATTCTACCTAGGGAATATGTGCGCAATAAGATTTGTTTGAGATCACACCTCCACTCTAAGATGAACACTTTTGTACCGCGTTCCCTGTTTACGGAGATACACTTTTCAGTTTTACAGCTAAAGGATAAATGTTACGTAATTTTTAAATTTCGTATGTTCACCATATACGGGCACCTTCATCAACATTGTCTGAATATTAATATCAGGTCAAAATCTATCAGAATCGCTCAATGTATGGCGTTACCAAGTACCTGATATACATGAAACCAGTCCTTGATAAGTTTTGCGTTAAGAATTCACAGTAAAATGCTATCGACCGAACGGGGCTATAAACATCGTTTTGGCTACCTTGAATGAGAAATGTAGTTTAAAATGTGAAAAATATTTTTATTACTTGACAACTATTATGTTTGTAGTTATACATTAAGCTATCATAATGTTCCGACTGGAATGCTGCATTAGGAAGAAAGTACTTCTGACCAATTCACCCTAAACGTGTCTAGATTCAGTATCCGTCGAATGTCAATAACAAAGGCATTTCCCCCAGTTTCAACGAATATCCCATTCCACATCAAAACGTGCTTACACCATACATGTGCTGTCGAGCAGATGCGACACATTTCTAAAAACAGTGATACTATTACCCAAAATAGTAACCAAAATGTAGTAACCAATTTGTTTCAAATGTCCCGTGAGTGGTCCAAACTGTATACAGAAGAACAGTAAGTGTGAAGGAGTGAGGAATCAACTTTATAGCCAATGAAAGTGTTGAAGTATTGGCCTTGATTTTGTTTAACACATTACATACGCACACTTAATGAATTGTCTACAGACTTACTTGTTTAATCACATACTTAATAATCTACTCAATGACTCAGTCATTTATTTATTTACTTGCTTGCGGCCTGTCTTCGCATTGAGAATCCCAAACATGTGATACAATATGACGGCTTACAGATGTCAGTGAACTAGACTAAACTAAATGATGCGAAGATCATATCAACGGAAACTCTTACACTAGACGTGTCAACAATGAGAGGTGTGACGAAGTACAACCTCCTAACCTTCTGGAATAAGGTTGAAATAGGATGGCTTCTTAGTCCGGAAGTTCGACAGTAGTTCTTGTTCGCTAAACTCACTCACTGTCTTGCGGGACAGATATTGGTTGGGAACCATACCAATTTTCCTGTTTTGATCATAGCGTCATGACATCATCTGTAGCTCAGTAGCCACCATGAATCCTCATGCATGAAATAACGTAATGCTACAACAGACAATTGGCAATATAAACACGGTCACGTTTCTGCTGCTAATTAGGGGGTAGATTGGCGTAAGTATACTATTGATGAGCTCTTTTCGCTAGTCTTCCAAACTTGACCGACCGTCTCTGCCCATCCTTAATTTAACACTTTTCATAAGTAGGGTCTTGAACTGGAGTAGAAAGCTCCAGTAGCCACATCTCCGGTTGTTCTTGTCTGTCTCACTCTCTTTCGCTGGGGCAATTAAATGTTCTAGATCTTGGGGTTGTCATTTTGATGCTTCATTCAGGGCGCTAGTTAGTAAAAACGTTATTACTGTCCACACGCTGAGACAAATAGGCTTGCAATGCGGATAGGACACTTGATAAACTAAAAGTCTGTCTGCTGTGTTCCGAAAGTTATTATGCAGGGTAGTAGCCAGTGGATTGAATGGATGATATCAACGTTCTTTCCCATACACACCAGATGACTTCCTAGCTTTTGCTACCAGTCAGAATGGAATGGATATGGCCCTGTGCTCGATAGCAAAAGTAGCCTTGAAAGATTGAAGGTTTTCCACTGGTAAGCTGTGTGCTCCCCGCTTAGAGACTGTAGGCAGTTAGCCGTTTTGACTACATTCCTAACGTTTGATCCTACAGACTACAGAAGTGCTAATATTAACGATATCTTTAATTAAAGGTAAGTCGTTTTTCCACGTATATTTCATAGTGAATTCAAACTGTGTACAAACGAGATTCGGCTGAATGGTTCTAATTCGCTATTAAGTTGCCTATTTTGGATAATGACTAATCGTTTAAACAGTGGCGAACGACCAATATATCCCTCTACTGAGCACCTGTTGTTTTTGATACGCAGAAATTTCGAATGAAGTAAACGAAGCATACATTTTAGAGTTGGCAGTAAATTTGTATATGGAACAATCAATACGTTCGATTTATTACCAGGTGAAAACCTTTCCCGTGAATGGTAATTTCTTACTTACGATCAGATAAAACTGTGTCACCTTTGAAACCGAAAAGTTTATGACAACTGTATTTTTGCATAATTTGCCAAAACTTCCCTTGTCTAACTGACATCGTTGTTGTCGATTTCAAAATCGGCAAACGAGCATCGTCGACTTGCACTAGTTTCATACTGCTGCAGTGTATTCTCCGTACATCCATCCCGTAAAACGACAAACTAACTCATTGTCTTACTCTCTATCTGACTAACGTGATTAATGTTTTGGAAGCCGTAATCACTTAGGAATTAAGTAAAAACTTTCAACTAAATACGAAGTAGAATTTGTTTATCAAACAAACTGATATGGCTTGGATACGCTCGATTCCAAATTTGGTTCTACTCCATTTTTGCGCTGGGTTTTTACTCGGTGTTGCTTTTAGGGATTCAACAGTGTACTTGCCTCCGTCAGCCCCAGTGTTCTTCCTAAACTATTTCAAACTTGTCAACTCAATAAGCGTTAGACATTTCAACAACGGAAAACAGTTTATATCCCAAACCGGGCGCATGAATTTTTCGAATTCCACCAATCCTGTTATCTTTCAAGACGTCGTTACTTTTCGTATAATTTCCTCGTTTACTTTCAATAGTTGCTGGCAACTAAGTAAACATTTTCTGCTAGCATGTTGATGACAAGTCCAAACAGCAGGGTGATTAGTATACTTTAACAAGTTGGTCATCCCCAAAACATTTAAAAATTACTTTTACTAAATTTCACAATGTAACTATCCACTTACGTTCGACGTAAACCCAGCCCAACTAGCGTGATTCTGTAATCGCATTTTGTGTACGTCAAATTTTATCACATCAGCTGACATCGCTTTCAGATCATATTATTTCATACATACCAACGGATTTTTTATACCGAACATACCTCGGGTTGGCTGTTACACCCCATACACCGATTTGTCGTTTAGATTGTATTTATCGCACTGACCGGTGATCAAAACCACATTCGTCGCTTTTCATTCCGCTGTACGTTATCACTGCCAGGCTGTTCGTCTGAAACGATTTAGGAAAGCCACATCAATTTCTAAAACTCTTTGATATCCTTCAATACATAGTTATTCCCAATCCGTGCTAAAATGATTGACCAAAAATTACATCTGTTTAGACAGTTATTTCGAACCTAAACTAACCCGATGCAGCCGTGAATTCCTTTACAAAATCTGACCGCTCACTTCAACTGTGCTTTGAACAAAATCTTTCTAAGCATCTTTTTGATTAAACAATCTCTGCACTCTCTTTCCCAGATTATGCTGACAATGTGTTATATTTAGTGGGCTTCCTTTCAGAGGCTTTGAACTAGTGTGACCTTTCATGTGGTTATCTCGCTGCCTTAATATATTGCTTTTCTTTCAGATATGCAACGGTGAGTGACAAATTTCCACTGCAAAAACGTTGGTATTTCTCCCACTTATTGCACACCAACTTTGTTCAGTGCGTTTCTTTTTTCAATAACTCATCTTGTGCACAAATGATTGATTGTGTGTTCGTCTCCGTAATATTTCCTCCTATTCTTTTAATAAACACATTTTTGTTAATCGACGTAGAAAACTTGTATCTACATAATGCGGTGAGTTCATTTTTTCCAACTCAACGTTTCTTTACTATTCGTATGAAGAAGTTCAGTTAGCCTAATGTATTTATATATATATATATATATACATATTCAGCTGAAGACTCATATATCAGGTGTAACAAACTCACTTGTATCCGAGTTAGTTTGAACTGTAACTGTGCATCTCAGAAATGATACACTGGTTTGCCGGCTGTTGATTTCACACATGCGCGCGCGCACGCACGCACAGACTTGAAAAGAATACTACAAACACGCTCGAGAGGAATCCTACTGACCAGCTAATCTGTCAACTAGCTCCTGAAATGAATTATTTTTTAAACCAAACAACTGAATAAGTTTTCGGGCAATGGCTATGTTGCACTGCGCTGTCATTAGCAACATACAAAAATGTTTGTCGTTGGTTCACTACTGCAAGCCTGCGAATACATTCTTGCAGGTGACCCCCTTTGTCTTACAATTCCAATTCCAGCAAACAAAATGCATGTTTATGTTGAACATCAGGAAGCATTTTGAGGAATTGGTCGCCCTGTTAAATTAGATTTGCTTGTGAGTTTAATCGTGAAAGAGCTGGCGGTAGCCAGTACAAGTTACTCGTTTTACCTTTGATTATTTTGTTACTTACAATGTTAATCAATGTGCATTTTTTTATGAACTTTCGAGGTGTCGAGTACATGTTGGTTGGGATTATTCCGAGACTGAATTGATCAAAATTAATATTATCCAAGAAAGTGCATGATAATCTTAGATGAAATGGTAATGTATTTCTTCGGATATATTTGTGGTTGAATATCTGCTATCTGTCTTTTGCAAAGCGTGTAACAGAATCGCAACGTTGAGCTTCTGCGATAGAGAGGAATACAGGGGAAAGTAAACGCAATAACTTGTGTGCAAACCAACACCAGTAAGTTTGAATAATTGGGTTACAACGGTGAGACAGCTAATGTGGTAATTAATTCTGTTAACGTTGGGTCGAGTCATCTAATTGCGAACACCTTACCAATAGTTTCTGTTTTCATAACGTTGAAAGTTCATGCAAGTTAAGTTTCAGTCGCTGTTGACCAACACTTTGGAAGCAGAGTTCTATTTGTAGTTGATAAGAACTGTAACGCCTCTGTGACAATGCTTCATTTAGATCAGTCTTAGATAATAATACTTCAGGTAGTCAAATCTGGAGGACATTTGTTCAGTTGTCTAGGCAAAAATATCAGCGGCCAGGATAAATTAGTGTCACAGTGTGTCACAATGCAAAACAGGGAGAAGTATCAACAGCTAGACTATACGGCTTTAGGCAGTGGTGATACCAATTCTGTATACTGATACCCTATAATATGTAGGTTCATCTGCACTATCATTGACAGCAATACACCAGTGTTTCCCGGCAATGCTTAACTACTGTACAACCACAAATAAGAAAGGAAGCTCTAACCAGAAAATAACGAAGATGAGGCCTAACCGATAAAACTAACGACATCTACATTCAAGCACACCTACCAACGTCGTACAAAACAAACACCCGAACTATAGGTGGAAGTATGGCGTTATCACCAAGACCACTTTCACTGTCCCCAATCACCAATTTTATCTAGACCAAATAACGACAACTTTCGGATAGATGAACCTGATTGGTCACCATTTCACCCAACGTTATCAGCCATTTACTGTGTGAGTCTTGAGGCCCCCAGCCCGGGAGACGAACCCTACTACAGTGACCAACTGCTCGGTGAACGACCTGATTTATTAGGCCAGGTCACCATCGATCCGTCTCTCAACTTAAACCATTTGGCGATAGCATCAACGAAGGGTGCTGTCTATGGCATCCTCAGTATATGGCCTAACAATCTTAGTCTGTGTTTAAGAGCATGTACTGAACTGCAAGACTTACGACAACTGGATGGCATAACCAACACATCTCAGATTTGAAGCTGGCGTTACATGGAAATTTCCAACAAAGTACGAACTGCATCGGAAATCTACCACAAAGATATCATTTTGTCAGTTCCAACTGTTCATTTTGAACCTGCTTCCATAGTATGTTTCAATCAAACCCGTAGATATGTAGTAGTAAAAATGCACAACCTTGTTTTTTTTAATGTTCAATGGCAACACCGTGCTATATCATAAGATTTTCAATAATGTTGACATAAGTACGATTGTTGCAGTGGATTGCATAGAAATTATCAAAAAGGAGTCTGTTACCACACTCCTTCCTATTGTACATGTGATTCAATCGGGAGTAAGCATTTATAGTAAAGAGTATGGAACATGCCACAACATTCCGGACACTGGATACTTGTCCGAAACTGTGAATAACTTAATCCGTTTTATGAATACTGACGATGGTGTGTGCAGAAAAGCAGTCAAATCGTACTGGAACCAAACCAAGAGTGTTAAACTGAGCAAAACTTTTAAACCACCGTTTTTCAGAATTCGTGCGATGCGACCGTTTTCCGGTACCCTTCAAAAAGTTTGTTTAAACGCAACGCCGCGTAACATCTACTATAGTGTACACTGTTTGTATGTTGCTTCTTTTACTTGTTATATATGTTCATTTACATCATACTAGTGCCAGTAAAATTCAAAAGGAGCCTTAGATATATTACTTAACGGGGTGCAAGCCTTCAAAAAATCCTTAAGTGGATTATTCCGGGCGTCACTTCTTCATGTGTGTCAATTTGTTTGACTGAGGCAGATATATCCCAATTCCCTCACAGTGAACCAATTAACATGTTCGACCGGAACAAATAGCTTATATCTGATTATATGTGTATCACATAAAGTGTAGACGGACACCTTAGGCTACACGGTCAACAATGATGTCATTTTCAAAGCAGATGAACGCATTTCCATCAGTTAGTATCTTCCACTAGATTATGATTTACACACATGAGGCCTAGTTCGCATACCCTTTTTAAAACGTAACTGGTCTCAAAATTTCACGCTGGAATACAGAGGCATTCTGAACCGGAAGTAGTTAGAGTTCCATATACTAACAATTCAGCAACTGGATGCTTATGGGGTGAAACATTTGTTTGTCAGTTTTGAGTTTCACAAAGCTGGTCATACCTTCAGCAGCATTTTCATCCCTTATATTGTAAGCATGACATTGCTGATTGTCCGATAGGTTGGGTTTACTCTGTTACGTTGATAAGCAAACCATGGTGTTAACTAACTCTTCTGACTAAAGCGGTTCGAAGTTATCAATGTGATTGACGTTTTGTTAGCCACGACCGACACATACAAACCTGGCTATACAGCTGTTCACTCAGTCAGCTTTGGCTGTCTAGCCAGTCCCAGAAAACATGATCTTCTCTCAACCCCTCGCTGTTTAGACCGGTACAGAGAAAAGAGAGAGCGTGAGGCGGGTTAGAAGAAGAGTAGACCATAATGCGCGTAATATGTAAATGAGCTTAAAACAAAACAATGGAGACTATTTGTTGACGCATGGATGCTAACGGTTTCGTTGGTTCACTTTGCCTGGCCTGGTCAGACAAGGACTGACGATGACCTCGTTCTGTCTAGCAGAATGTCCACCAAACGTGTACAAACTTGACAAGTTTCAAATCCGTTCTAACACGCCGCCAGGCGTCTGTCAACATACATACACAAACAGTCAAGCTTAATACAGACCTTCCGTTCAGCTTTGCCCTGGCCACAGATGTCAGTACAACAGAGGACTCACAAGGAACCCTCTTCTTTCAATTTATGTGAAGTATACCACGATAGCAAATGTCTGTGTCATAACTATCTACACTCCGATAACATATTGTTGATTGACAGGTGTCAGTCTGGTGTTTATGTAAAATGCTTGAATTCTAAGTTGTCCAGCAGCTACCAGAACGTTTGAATAAATTTGACATGGATGGTAGTTTTCATCGCATTTACCATCATGTAGGTATGCATATTACAGTGGTTACAACAAAACAGTCAGAATTAGTGGGACCAGCACGTGAAGTGAAAAATGTTTAAAAAACACTAAATATTTTTAACGCTTAGAGCAAGCTGTCAGTGGTATGACGTTCAATGTCTTGGGATGGCTGGTCTACCAGACATATACCTTAGAAATAAACAACTGATAACAAACGAAGTAAGGTGCCTAGTGGTTTAATTTGCCAGCTTTCCACTAGGCATGCGGACGCAGTCTATTTCGGGATTAGACCACAGCGGTCGGAATTTACAACGTTGTCATTGTTTTTCGTTGGTATTTCGCAAAACAACAGTCTAGTAACTCTTAGAGATAGATGTTGGAGTAAACCTTGTTGGTGTCTTACGATAAACCGGGACGAAGTTGGAGAGAAGAACGATTTTAAGTCTGTCAACCAGGTGCGCAAACTAACAGTAAAATTCCACTTGAGCAAAGTCACTCAATCGGAAAAGGCTTGATTTGAAAGTAGACCTTAATTCAATCGACCAGTACGGCATCTACGTTACATTTATGTTCACTGTGGAAAGGTTGCCAAAGCTGTAAAGGGTTTGGTCCCCTAACATAAAATAAGATTTTGCTGTTTTTCCGATGAACCAAACTCTTAATAATTTTGTCGCCTGTTTGACAGGCGTCGTTTATAACACGGTGGATATGAACCTCACCGTACAAATTGTAAATACCTCCTTAGTTTAATGTAGACGGAATGGTGAGTGATCAGGTTAAATCATTTGCCACTGCAGCGGGTTGAATCGAGAATTACCTAATTCCTTCTAGATTCCTCACCGATTTGGATCTTTTCTAGCTGATGAGTCAATAGGGCAGCCCGAAACCCTGATGCCCATGGCTGCAAGACCACTCAAACGAGGCTCATCTCTACCCATTCCGGTTAAGTTCAGCCTATATACTTGCTTCAGACTAAAGTTAATTGTGAACAGTATTAAAGCGTGATATCGATTAGTTCAGAGTCTTTTTGAGAACATTAAACAGGAAAAATGCGCGGAAAAGTATAGCATCAAAAGTCCTCAAGGAAACTACAATATTGCAACGGTCTTTCTTTTTGCGCGAAATTCAGTTGAATGTCTATTGAGATCCGCTGTTTCTAATGACCGTGTTCCAACCAAAATAGGATGGAAGATGGTTGCATAACTGTCAGGTTGCACGAAACTCATCAAATGAGGAAAGTCTAGACCATCTGTGTTTACACCCCAACTAATGACGTCACAGATGGTTGAACAGACAAAGGCTTTCTGCGTCCCATTCACGTCGCAAAAGAAACATGTGTTGTGACGCGCACGGGCCAGCAATACCAGGTACCACCAACCTATTTTCGTATGCACAGTAATTATTTTTAAATACGGCGTTATCGAAATAGCAAACAGATTGTGATCTTTGTGTTTTTGTTGGTTATGGGTTGGAATTTGGTATAGTCAAACACATTGTGGTTCCTGCTTGCAGGACCAAGGTAAAAGATGGTACACGCCAACCTCTACAATCTAATTTGGCCTGGTTTGTTCAGACTTGCAACAAAATTGTTTAAAACATTGTGCCAGTGTTGGCCCCTAATGGACATAGTGTGGATGAGCTGTGTGGTCTTCTACAAGGAAACTGAGCAACGTGTAACTACAGACGACCTACCCCAGAGTGTGAAATCAAGTTGAATTACATGGCCATAATATTAATGAACGAATTAGCGACATCGACTACTCAGCAACCTCAGCAATGTCATTTGTCAGGTCGTTTCCAACAACTCAGTCACATTTTACTGCCGAACAGGCTAAAGATGATCATTATTACAAAATGTAATATTCATACCAAAATTGCTTCTCCCGAACAGTCAACGATGCTCAAAAAGGGGCGAGGATGATGTAAAGCTGTCAGTGTTCACTAATAGGCAACTAGCTGATTGCAAACCGTCTGGTCAAAAAAAAACACAATCAAAGCTTGTAGCATGAACATGAGATAGAATAGACACAGGTGGATGCTACAGTGAGATATGGTTAGGTCACATTTGTGCATGCGTGAATTTCCTAAATAATATACAATTTATTTGACTGAACAGCATCTTTTCAGAATATCGGGACAATGGCAAGTATTAATAATTTAAAAACTTGTCCAAGCTCACACGTTTTCTCGGGACATGTTTTTTTCTCTACAAAGAAGTAGATGTACGGCTGGATGTAAACGACACGTGCTAACAACTGTTGGACGATCTGATTGTGTAAGTCGATTGATGAGCTTACCAATATAAGCAGACAGTTACACATTAACCTCCATATTCCAGTGACAGTTCACTTACTATTGAGAAAGTTTTCTGGACACACACATTCAAGCAACTCTAATACATAAAATTTTGCAAATTAGATTTCGTTTTGATAGAGGAATGTTAAATCGAGCCGTCTGCAACTGCGAGATTCAGCATCCGTAGTTTTATCTTTCTCGGTTCAACAACTAATATATTTACATAATGAAAATCAGAATCTTCAACTATTCATCAGTAAGCAAAATACGACTCAATAAGTTAACGATTTCTGTGATTTCAACTTGGAGAAAAGTCCTGTTCGAGGGGTCACCGATTGCAGTTAACGGGAGAGTTACTAGGTCTCTTCTCGAGACGATCGGGCAACCTGATCATTACGCACAGGCGAAAGTGGTTAAGCGTTCACATATGATAATTCGGTCGTGCCTAATTTGAGGTCAGTGGTGCAGTGGTAAACAAGGTCACCTCATGAAAAGAGTGGCCGGAGTTCAAGTCCCGGCTGTGACAATGATGTGCACTGCTGAGAGCTTCACTAATAGCGAAACTCGAGTCTAGTGCTTCTTTTCGAATGGGAATGAAACAGCTGCGATCATTTGTGGGTGATGTCCAATCTACAGTTACATAGGTCGATGACCCTGAGTTTTTATTTAGATAAGCATCCAATTAATAATGTCTTCCCGAGCTGTTGGCTCTGACACCATGTGAAGACTAATGTTCTAATTACTTCTACGTCTACGTGGTTGAATTCAACTTGCGCGGTCATCCAAGATTAAAACACCGTTTGCGAACCCACGAGGGGATAAAATGTGCGGTATGTCCACGCTCAAATTCATTCTATGGTTTCAGTTAACAATGCAAACGGGTAAGTCGTTTTCCTTAAGGTTTGCTGTTTAACTGGAAATGACAACTTGTCTGCTCCCCATACATGGTTAGTCTTTTCATATCCCGAAATTGTTGTACACATTAGCAGAGTGTTTGTGAGGTAATGGCGTTCGTCGATCAGAATTCTGGAATGCAGGTTCAAATGTTCACATGGCCAGAGTTTAGTCAAAATCGTTCGGGCCAGTCATCATGTCTGCGGATCGAAAGCATGTTATTTGTTTACGCTTCAATGCAAACCCAAACCGATATTCCACTTCCTCAGGTCTTCTGTCAGTTGGAATGCAAACGGTTTGGTTCCACTCAAACACTGGCTGCACTGGAAACTTGTCTCGTCGGTTTTGCTCTTAAAACCGTTGTGCAAACGTCAGCCTTATGATCTGAAGCTGTGCGTGTGCAACCTGTATCAGCCCGTTCTGTCCCTTTCAGACATACCAACATCTGAACACCGATGGCTGACATGCCATGGGGCGGTGGGGAGACCGGGGGCGCGTGAGTGGCGATCGGAACGTGCATACTTACCCGTGTTTATTCGCTGACCTAAGTGTCCCTGCACAGCAGGCAGCTAGCATTTGAATGCAGCCTTACTCATCGTGTATCACGCGCCCTCTAATGCCGGCGCCTCTTTTCCTCCAGAGGAACAGGCGGGACCTCGTCACCCGTCGAAAAAAGTTCAGTACAAAACCCGAGGGAAAACGGAACAGTAAATCTACTGGACACAAGGTGCACCTAGGTACAGGAAATTACATATCAGACCACAGGGAGAACTGTGGCATGGAAGTATCAATAGCTAGTTGTGAGCAGGGGGACATAACCCATATCAAACCCTGTTTAAAAGTTCTTACATAGTCAAGTCACGAGGTGAACTACCGAACAGTCTATTCCAGAAAACCCTCAACCCGCATCGAGGTCAGTACAACTGCTCATGTAATTACGTGAGCTCAGAAGATGGATAGGCAAATACACTTGTCTTCAACTCTCACTGAGCAGGACAGAGGACGTTCACTTAATTAGTGACGTGTCGTTTTTTATTGTTATACACTGGTGGGTCGAAATTTCAGTGGATCACTCGAATATTTTTACAGGTAAAACATAACTCACAATTATCTGCAGTCTTCACTATGTAGGTGTATGTTTCGACTGGGCACTTCACTCGGGGTTACGTCTAAGTAAACTAGCATTTGTGCATGGATCTGTCCGAGAAAATCTGAGATCCTGAACACTCGGCAGTGAACAAAATAACACCCAACCAGGTAACAAAACCAGTGAGTTGCAACAGGACGGACAGCTAATCGATCTGATTCAGCAACAGCGTTTTTTCTTATCGATAAAGCTGAAGAACTCGAACATTGCTTGCAACTGATTGTGGATAAACTGTTACTGTTACTGATGAACTGTCACTTGTTATCCAATAGGCGGTGATTCCACCACTACCCCGTTACACCTGGCTTTTCCGTTTCGAGCACTACAACCTCATATCTGTCGTTGACTTAACACAGTAAGGTCAGGGTGGACCTGTAGTGTGAGAGCTTATGGACAGGTATGTATGCACAACCTTTAATGGTTTAACGGACGCGATATACACCAGTCAGTTGCTGCGTTCCATCATGAAAGAACACCTCTCTTATGGGACCACATTCTTCCGGTCTCCCGGAGTTTCTAAGGGGAATTAGGACTTCAGAAGTGTCATACGCCAGATGTAACCTCGGGCTGCAGCTCTGGTCGAACTTTGGCTCAATTATATTCATGGGCGTCCACGATGCTCGTCGCAGTAAAATTATCCTCTTATAGCTGACGCAGTGATTCTACAGACAACCCCGAATGTCACACTCAGTGTACGTCAATTGCATATCGGTTTCTTAGGGACAGGTGTCAATATTGTCACTCTGTTACAATTCAAATCACTTGTGTCGGTACGAGGTGGTTGGACCTCATTATGTTCAGACAATGCGTGGTATGTCTGCACTACGCACCGAAGTGAGAACTGAAGGGGTGCAGGAGGAACCTTGTGTGTCCTGGTTGAGCCAGCATGAGTAGAGTTGACAGCGAACGGATCGATGAACCAATAACAAGCTGATGAGAAAAGAAGAAAGCACATCTGGTCAGGCTAGCCAGAGTGCACTCGTGACCTTTGCAAAAGGCAGGTGTGAAACGGGTTCACATGAGTGAGAGATTGTGTACGTGTGTGTGTGTGCATGCACATGCAGAACGCCACACATATGGACCGTACAATGCGGTCCGTGTTCATGGGTGATGAAACAGTGGTTATCTTGTGAGGATGAATAAGGGCTAAGTAGGGATGCCCTCACCAACCGATTGGTTACTCCATCTCAGGCAATGTAACACATGAGCAGTCTGTGACCATTCGCTAGTGGCAGAAATACGACTTCTTTAGACTAAATTTAAAACTTGTGGCATTCGCGCATGATGCTCAATTAGAGAATCCGACTAGGCAATATATCGTGGAAGGTTTTTCTAAAACTAATGTTCATTGATGTATGATCATGTTTGCTCTCTCTCTCTCTCTCGTCTGAAATCAGTCTACTTTCAGTCGGCCTCATCATAACTACTTTCTGGAGGACATCTGTGGTCACTGTTCAAGCTTGCGTTAATCAAGACAAGAGGTAAAGCGAACGCGCCACAGGTGTGTTATCGTTCCAAGTGGGTCCAATAGATAGCCACCGTTGGACAAAAGTAAGTAATCGTTGATTGGAAACTACTATAATATGATCAGGACAAAGAAAATTAAGAGAGTGAAATTGTTGTCAAAAATCTATTTGCTAGAGATGATTAGTGGAAATATGAATGTTTTACTGAAACACAAACATTGTTCAACTTGGACTTCACAACCGATTGTAAGTCTTATTTGCGCGTAATGTAAGGAAGTCGGGTATATTTCAGTATGCGATTTCTTCGTTATGGCTGAACGACATGTGGTAAGACGAGGATAAGACCACTTACAGAATGCTGATCTATTTTACTATCCAAACAAATTATATAACAAGATAAGCATGCCACTCTGACAAACTGAAATATATTTCAGTGGCATCCATAAGTACAAACAACATTCATATACCTGACAGGCAAAAAGGAGGTTTTTGCCATTGTGTTCAAACTGGCGGTGAAATAAAATAATTTCAGATTTGTTGACCACTGTGTTGGCCTTGATACGCTTGTGATTTTATTTGTTCGTTCAGCATCTTCATAGGAAACCACTCGAATGACTATATTCGGAATATCTGGCGTTTGAATCCTATTACAGGGTACTTCTGTGTGCCACAAATTGCTTGAGTTCTCGCCACACTGTCCTACCACATGACTCAGTAGGGTACCGAACCAAACAATGTCCCCGCCATTTTCGACAGGATGGCGCTGTCCGTGATGATTCACTCATCAAGGCAGTCATTCACAGAACAGTAGAGTGACGAACCGGAAGTACTCTAGACATTCGCATACTTCCACTGACCTGCTGACTGTATCCCGTCAATCAAATCCATTTCCCGACAGATGTGGCCTCCAAGTTCGTGAATACGAAAGCAATGGGCATGACTGTAAATGCGCAGAAGACCCGCATGATAAAACGACCCAGATCAACTGCCGCCGACGAACATTAGTAGACACACTAATGAGTTGACGTCCAGTTTAAACTCAAGCGCCTTCGGATTCATAAAATTTTGATCGAATGGAAACGTAGTTGCTGTTATCAGCCCGGATTAACGCCACAACTGCATGTATGTAGAGCATCAACTAACTGCTGCATTACATTACCGTTAGCTATCACCAAACTAGTGTTCAACGGCTTGCACTTAGGAGACCATTCGAGAACATGACAACTCCCTCCGTGTAAACCATGACACTGAAATATTCCATTTGTAATAATGCTGCGAAACACATACAAATTAGAGGATTAGAGTACTCGGATTGTGAGTAATATGACGTGGTTTGATGTCCCAACGAAATGTAAGTTTCTTCACCAAAGCAGTAAGTTGTTTATACTAGCAGTAAAAAACGAGTGTACTAATCCACATTAACGTTACGTAAACTTCTGTACATAGGTATTTAGAAATGTTCCTGCTTTTGATCTGCTGGTGAATGTCGGGGAACCTGCTGAATTTTACTTGTGATCGATTAAGAAATGTGATCATTGCACCTACTTGTATGTGTGCACGTCATAATAATAAGCAATGCCTCACAGAAATAAACACAACACAATAAGGCAGGAGTTACTGTTCCTGACGGGTTGATTCTAATGGATTGAACAGTAAGAATGGCGTAAATGACCCATCAGAGCATTACTGGTTGAAAAAATAAGGACATAATCGCTCATCCCCGTGGACGCCAAAACACGGCTTATCACATTCTTGCGGTGGGTCGGAGTATGGGATTGGTCATGTGATATTTTTTGTTCCACTATGCCACTGTTCGAAGGCAAGGGTGTACACTAGCTGGCCTTTTAACTGAGTCAGACGAATGGGTGCCGGCTGTACACAACTAAGGTATGACTGCTTTCAATAACAAGGGACATGTTCTATCCGAGTTCCCTTTCTCCTCGCCATCGTTTCAAGGTGTTCTGGTTTCCGTGACTGGCACGTGCTTACTGAAGTGACTCAGTCACGTGGCCTGTTAATACATGCTCCCGTGCAGTCACACAGTTGATCTTATGCGCGGTGTATCCGTGTACACTTTCTGTCCGGCTACGTCAGTTTCGGTCCGCTTAGTTTAGACTACTATACACCAGATAAACCCCTTGGGGCATATTAGGCCGAGATCGACTCGTCGAGAAGTAACATCGAGACGTCCTGAAACGGAAAATCTACAGAATGAAAAGAACAATAACAGTTCGTGTGAAACTGGCCTGCAAAGATTGCTCATTATGTTCGTTTTCCCCATTTGACCACAAATTACATGAATCATATCGGCACACAATCACAGTGGACAAAGGCATGGAATTTGACTGCAACTACCTTCGCTTTTAAAATGTCTGGATCTAATTCGGTGTTCGAGCGTATGTGAAATGTATACAGATTGCGCACTTTTAGCAAAGACTTCCCTGCACATCATAACTCTGCCTCTTATGTTTCAGTGTAATAGGCTTAATTGAATTGACCATTTTTGGTTTGCCTATTGTGAGACCAGAGTATAAACCCTCCAGAATATTTACATAAATCACACATTGCTCATAAGTGATTGCAGTTGCCAAGGGCTTCAGAAAAGAAGCACTGTATTCGAGATCAGTTACGCAGTGGTCAACACGGTTGCTTCCTCTGATTTAGTTAACTGAATCCCTGTTTACTGTACGAAAGGCTTGCGTGAGATCAACGAGATGGTACATGCCAACCAAGTGTACGACGATTGCCTTGAAACATTCGCTCATACCGGTCTCTAGATCTGTAATTCATTTTGGCAAACAGTTATTCGTCCGATCTACAGCAGGAGGACGAGTAACCAAGCATCAACTGGTTGAAGACAATAAGTTTGTCTTTCAAACTGAAAGTCAGAAACGAAGCTATGGTGGAAGAATTACATCTGTGAGTTAGATAGAGCCTACGGTTAACTCATTGATATGGTGACCATTGAAAGGTTGAATACTGTCTCCTTCATTATGTTATTAATTTGGTTATACATATGTAGTTGTGAACGCCTGGTAATTGTTTTTAGAAAACAATTCTGCGGTTTGCTACCTCTTGTATGACTCGATGGGGATTTTTACTAGAATGTGTCATTTCGTAAATTTTCTCCTATCTAACCCACAGTATTAATGACTATGCCCTCGTTTTCTACGGCCAGGCAATGTATACTTCAAAGGTTTCTATCAATATTACAACAAGTATGGATCACAAGTTAGCCAACCAGTCTGTGTACTTGTTGTTTGCACTAAAACTTCCAACTCAGTTGATCTTGGTGAAATAGGAGACTGCTATCTATGGGGACTTCTGTAGGAAGACGGGGTTATTGTAATAATATTTTTGTTTACTTCCTCTTTCCTTGGTAAGAAAATATTTTTTATTAGTAGAACACAGTATCTCACACCTGTAAACAAACTCACAACCTGATGTCTTGAGTTACAAGTTTGGTAGTACCTTATGCTATAAACAAAAATTGTCAGTCCGTTCGACTAAACTGACTCATAATTACGGAGCACGGTGATGGATGCAGTAACAGTACTGATTACCTCAGAATGTCCGCAAACGTGCATTCAGTCTATATGTCATGACATCTTCTAGACTAAGCTGGTATGAGGGTCTTAGTTGCTGTATAGCTGTTAAATAGCCCAAGGGCGTGATTAATACATGTCAAACACTGCTCACGTTTGAGTACATCTTCTACGCCCAGATAAAAAATGCATCCAGCCCCTTACAAAAAGAAACATTATATTCGAATTTTAGTCATGTAAGGACCAGGTAGTGCATATACTTATCAATCTTTGAGTTTTGTGCACTATTTAACTTGCATGTTTTGAGTGTATTTGTTCTGGATAGGTTCTGCGTAAGAAAATTATTGTGTATGGTTCATATTGAGTCAACCTGAGGATCTCCCAGTTCAACGGAGGAAACATATGTGCAAACAGTAAGCAAATCTTTTCAACGTATGGCTACTGAGAACTGACCTTCTCTTGTTGAACTGACTACAGAATCTAGTAACTGGGTTGTGTCACATACCTGAAAATCTTGTAAGGGGTCATCGAAACACTGTATTAGTTTGACTGTTTCAAAACTAAGATACACATTTGGTCATTACAGTAATACCTGTGCCATTCCTCAATGTCAGTAAGGCAGATTATTTATGTTTAAAAAAAGAGGGGTTAGAAAATTCGTTTTACAATTAAGTGACATTTGCATTCATTTTACAGATCTGGTGCTACTGTTGAACGTAGTCGTACAGTCTAATTGCTACAATCGGTTATTAAACTGAACGTGTGAGATGCGAATTTTTTGTAGAGCTGGTTTTCAATGAAGTAGTGCAAAGAATCCACGTGAAAACTTAAGGTTACATTCTTTAAAATGCCAGCTGAGGTTGCAACCATTGACGTGCTTCAAGCTGCCCAAAAATGGTATAATACTTCAATGCACTGCAGTATTACGGTGCAAAAAATTGTTTATATTAGTAAATTAACGAAAGAAGTACCAGTTATTGTCAGCGATTGAACTATCGTGAAACAAAGAGCCCACCGTTGCTCCGGTTAAATTTTCGTCTGAATCATTAAATAGCAAAACTCCATCAATTGTAAGCAATTCTGTTGTGCACAAATTTTAAGCCTGTGCAACGGATTTCCGATAAATTCATTCACAGGAACTAATTTCTGTTTTCATACAACAGTTTTACTTTCAGAAGACTACATCTATTTGTAAAACATCCAGCAATGGGCAGTCTATGAGTATGTACTTGTGACAAGAGCATGAAATGTCCGTCCACAACTTCCTTCACAATTTTCCACTGTAAGCGAAATAACAATATCTAATTCTTGCCAAAATTGGGCACATCTACATTTGTTATTTTTAAAGGTGCAGCGGTATCAGGCGGTTTGATATAGGCGCCACAAATTATTTCTCATTTTTGGTCTCATTCATCTCATCCATCCATTCAATCTCCATACCTCACGAACCCCTTGCTTCTTACTTTTAAGTTAAAACAGTAATGATGCCTCGAAGCTTGGCGCCTAGTCTGCTTAATGTACACAAACTGCCCACCGAACCGAAACTGATATTTTCACAATGGTCACAACGACAAGGATAAGAACAACGACAGAGGTAACTAACATAGACGAACAGTTCGCGTGACCGCTTTGAACATTTGATACAACGAAGCGGCTACCGTTACACTAGTTGTTTACTCGATACGTCTCACTGATGTTCTTGTATACCCTCCACACTAATTCGTCAAGTTTACGTAGTTTGGTAGCTTCAACCCTCAAAAGACTTAACTGCGTCAGGGTTTACTCTCTCGGATGGCACACAACAAGCCATAAGTCACTGCCCCACAGTTTCCAGCCAACTTGTTTGAAGTGCGGGCTCTTGACTTCTTGGTCATCAGTCTACCCCCAAGCTTTTACCCCACCCACCCCTACTGTCTTATTTGTCGGTATGTCTGTTCTTGTGTCGCGACAGCTAGTCCGAAAGGTCGAAAGTGGGATATCCATGACATGGCTTCAGCCTCGTGACAGCTATGTGAGAGGTGTATTGCAGAAGTGTTCCGGAACCGTTTCCACTTGGTAAACTAAGTCTATCCTTTTCTGCTGATCACCATATTAAAATTGACCTTTTTGCACAGAAAGACAATAAGCTCACGTGGTTCAACCAGTTGTTACTGATCGACCGAAATAATACTTGCCAATAACATGTGAAACGATTGGGAGAATTGCTCTTGCTGATGGTTCCGGAACACATTGTATTAGTGAAAGAAGAAACTTACAGGTGAATGAAGTCGAAGACAATCTTACTTCAAAAATATTGACAAAAATAAAAAGCTGTCAACTACGTTAACTGCATAGGACATGTTTACTTGTTCCTCTTGTGCAATTTCTCTATTCCTCATGCTCAGCTCATTGTATCGGACATTACGATATATGATCTTGTTTTGCCCATGTCAAACTT
The DNA here is from genome assembly GCA_014338405.1 of Paragonimus skrjabini miyazakii. Taxonomy (NCBI): domain Eukaryota; kingdom Metazoa; phylum Platyhelminthes; class Trematoda; order Plagiorchiida; family Troglotrematidae; genus Paragonimus; species Paragonimus skrjabini miyazakii. Next base: position 346,330 of record JTDE01000028.1, read on the forward strand.
AT
>JTDE01000028.1:346452-357410 GCA_014338405.1 Paragonimus skrjabini miyazakii
GAGAAGGCAACGATATATCAGAGGAGTTAGTCAAGTTAACGGTAAGCTTTATTACTACAGTTGAACAATTTTGATTAGTTTGTTCAGCAATCACATTTCAATAGCTAGCAATCATAACCTTCAGCCTAGTCATCCACCATTTTTGGCCTCTGACCATTTTCTTCACAATTAACTATGAAGTAATTTCATGTATAACGGGGTAAATACGCAAGAGGTCCATTGTGAGTCATAGAGTACAATAACCAAAGCAAGGTGACGTATACTTATGGGGTGTAAACATGTAGTTGACTATATAATGTTCTATTCAAAATGTACGCAGATTCCCACGTTGATGACAACAGTTGATTGGACGTTTGGGTAGTTTAACTGGCCACGCTGCATACTGAGTGGTTACTGGCTGAAAATATGGGAATCAATGGCGAAAATGATCCAGTTGAGACAAGTAGCATGTAAATGACTGACATTCTCTAGGAGTTCCGCAACCGGTGATCTCAGACTTCTTTTAAAAGATAATACTCTGAACTTCTTATGCACCGTCTGTTTAAGCAAGCGTTCTTTGTTTCATATGCCGTACCGTTCTGCAAAATTTTACGTCATCAGCTGCACATGTACATGAGAATTAAGTAGGAATCAGAAGGATCGGATAAATTACAATTAGAAATATGCAAACCAGACCTCCTAGTATAAAGCGGTTGATTTACGTACTGGCTCAGAGAGTTTTAAAACAGATCGCAATTTGTATCCAATAAAAAGGCTGTACAATCATCTTTGAAAGACGGATTCAAGGCAGACTATCCTTTGGACATCTTCGGAAGTGGACTTCTGCCCGCCCTATAAGAAAAAGTCGTCATTTGTCTGGTAGACAATTTGCTGACCTCGTGAACCCAGTTCTTGTGGATTTGAATGCCCATTTTAGTAGAAGCTCATCTGGAGGTGATTCCGGAAATTCAGAAACACTAGCCCCATTAACGTCAACTAATTAGTTACAAATATACTTCTTCGTTAATTCGACATTATTTTGAACGACCTCACTTCCGCTCAGCATCTTATTCCAGATCATACTGTAAGGTACGTGTGACCATATTCTTTTAGGCACATCAACTTTACGAGTTATTATGAAGGATTCCCTCACGAACATACTAACGACGCAGCATGAGGAACCATTGGTCCCACTTCAGCAGACATTTTTTTCAGGTGTGACATAAAGTCAGGTTCGAGACGTTGATGATGGCGCTTATGTTAAGACATCTTGCATCGCCATAGTAACGCATGCCTTGAATTGAGCTAGCGACAGGACACGAATCTTAAGTTACAACCGGCTGCGATGATTATTGCAACAGTATTGAGGTCAGTTTGATGAACAAGATAAACGACAGCAAGAGAAAAGTTTATGGAAGACAGTTACTAAGTAATCCAACACAGCATGGTAAACTAAATAACATGGATTTTTAGCAGAGCCAGAATGAATAAGAAAATTCCCCAGATCACCTCAGTTTTGCAGATAGATTGTTGACCGAACACCTGCTAAAGAACCCGAACCCCTGATCGCCAGAGGAGAAGTCAATCCCCTATAAACAAACCTGTGTATGTATTCGGTGCTAACGTAATTAGTCCATACAGTGTCTCACTATACTGTTGAAAAAGTAGCTCATGTTTTAAACCCGTCTTTACATCCCGTTATATACACCATTTTAGAAAAACGTTAATACCTTTTGAATTCTGTACATGCTAACTATTCTGGTTGTAGTACAAATAATTCAACGAAGCTTTGGCTTCTCTGGAACTATTTGCTTCCTCTATGTCAGCACGATATGACATAATGCTCTGTTTAGCACAAAGCCTAATGCGGGTGTCACTATTGCCAATTTCCTCGTTTGTATCCCTAATACACAAGATCGGTCCGATGTGTACGTTCTTTTGTAAAATAGAATAGTCTTATATCACCGTTATTTTGTTAAATAATAGTGTCATTATTCAGTGCTCCTCTGTTTACTGACTGTCGAAAATTGCATATGGCCACTCACAATAAAAAGCGGATGACCATCGAAAACTCACTCTATGAGGTTTCGAAAGATTAGGTGTACCACTACAGGAATGCCACAAGCCAAACTTGCAATGAATACAGCGTTCACAGTATGTCACTGTTGATTCTTGCTAATATCCATCAGTAGGGTTTTCAGCCCTGCTCTTAATCGTGATTTGTGAGATTATTCTGCTTTCCAGTCCAATTACCAGCTCATCTACAGTGTTGTGGACACACGAAAACGGTTATAAAATATAGATTTTGGGAAAAGTCGCCTGAAATGGTTATTGGAGGTGACGACGCAACAAAACTTAACAGCACGGCGTTTTAACACAGTCTGGTATGTTTCATCGCAAATCGCGCTTTGGGGGCCGGTCAGTTGATCAGTAGGTTTATCACGTTCCACGGATTGTCACGTGGTAAAACTTCATGGCGCTGGTGTTTGTGGGGTAGATGTCGTTCGGGAAGCACCGTCGAATTCTACTCCTATAGATGTTACCGTATATATAAAGCGGATGAGAACTTCCTGATCACTATACAGACGGCCTAATTCGTTGCTACTCACGGAATTGATAAGCACAGATGGGTTAAATGACAGGGCAAACATTTCATGATCTTTGTTTCCCTATGACGTTGTTCACCTAGTCAAATAGCATTCAATCCTGGCGAACGACGTGAGAGTGTGAGTGATACAAACCGGGTATTGTTCACCGTTAGTCGCAGCTTACTACGCTTCTTATCCAGAGAAAGGAGTGGCTCGAGCGTAACTCGCAACGAAGTTTAACCAAATGTGGAAAGGAACTAATTCGTTCAGTGTGGGACTGGTGATTCATTGGTCACCACGCTCGATTCGTAGGCACGGGGACTTGGAATCAGTTTACGACTTGGGCTAAAACAGTCACCACAGACGAGCTCCAATAAGAGTGAAACTGGTGTTCAGGACTTCCTTTCGAAAGGGAACAGGCAGAAAGTCTCTCTGCGTGCAAATAACTCGGTCGTCCGAACGACGTTGCTCATTCGTTAGTTTAAAAACCCTGGACGTGCTATCCACGCGTTTCGTTGAGAAGGAAAAATAAGTCATGAAATTTCTACAATGATACCCACCCGTTGCATGTTTGATGTAGACTGGTACTACATATGTTCAATAGTTGACAGTCACTCTGACTTATAATGCATAAACTCTCGGCTGTCTGGACTGCACATCTTCTCCTCAGGGAGGATCATAAGCGAACATGGTTCCACGAAATACAGTGGCTGAGTTTGGTTCTCTTTGGACAAAAATTTATTTCCACATATCGCCCATCATATAACAAATTGGTCAGTATTTATTAGGCTAAGATAAACAGTGAAACATTTCCTGAACAAAAGCATATGTTAGATCTACTTTGTGGATCGTGCTTTCGTATGCATCAGTTTTTCGTGTACATTCAGTACCTTATGATGTACCACGTAACAACATACAAGTTTGAAATGACATTGGTTACTTCTATATTCTCTCAGGGGGTTATTTCACAACATCCTGGGCGGTGAGATGCACAGGCCCCCATCGTTGATCATACCTCCATTGTCGTTCTGCGTAGCTATTGAAGCCGATTCAATGTGTTTCAGTTCGACTGTTTGTATTGCAGAAAATATGCTAGTCTGCCATATTAACCACAGCATCTAATATCGCATGAAAATTGGAACCGTGTTACATTTACCCCCCACCCCCCCGGTCTACACGAAAACTATGAACTCGACCATAGTTGAAGCTGCTGAACACCACTGACGGCTGACTGCCTGTATACTCGAAATTGACTCGAACCAATCCGAAGCAACAAACAAAAGAACAAACGTTTTGTGTTCTGTAATATACATATATGTTTTTCATCACATAACAGGGCTCTCTAAATATCATGTGATGAGTAGCGTATAGCAATCGGGTCCAAAGTAAAATACGAATATGTGTGGACAGTGAAAAATGGAACGAAATAAAGAGACTAGTAACAATGTTGTAAGTTGTAGCCTTTGACCTTTAGAAAGTAAAAGGGAATAGGTGATGCACTAAACCCGCGGACATAATTCATTGTTTTTACGCAAATGAAATTAACTTAATTACAGGAGGGCAGTTGCATCGTCTGCACTGAATCAACTGATATTTGTGATCAAGGAGGATTGACCTAATTTGAACATGTTTGGAAAAAAAATTGCCCTAACATTTATCTGTTCTTTTAACAATGTTGCAGAACAGACCAAAATGATCAATGACCGCATATCGTACGGACTACGAGAGAAAGACATTGGGTTGCTTTCTGTTAAACTCAGAATGAACGTGTGACCGGGGAGTCAAAAATGTGAATTGGCGCAGAAGTTCGCTGTTCAAGGAGAAGGGAAGGAAACTGGATGCAATTTTTTGTAACATCGATAATCAGTATCGGGCTGATAGAATGAGGTCTTTGGGGGTATCCTAACTGAGGGGAAAAGTTCATCGGTTTAATATACCTGAGCATAGGTTGAGTTTTGTTGTTCGTCTACGGGTAACTGTGTACAAAGTGTTGTGGACCGAATAACTGGTTCACAGTTGGGCCGAAAAGCAACTGGTTTCACTGAGTGTTCATTGGTTTGTTGTGAATCCGGATTGGTGCGCGAGCCATGACAGATGTCCGGATAGCCGGGATCTGAGTCCCCGTCGCTGCTGGTCGCGTTTATATCGTACACACCGTTTTCGCCGTTCATTTGGTAGGGGGTTTGTGCACTGTCTTTGTACGGCATAGTAGTATTAAGTGCGAAGTCCCCGACATTTGGTGAACGTTCTTTTTGTTGCCCCACTATTTCAACTGCATACCCCACCGGACGGTTGATTCGTATGGGCATAGATGTCTTATGCGGAGCTGGTGGAGGAGGTGAAGCTGGTGGTGGTGGTATATTATCATCGGCAACGGAATAAATGCTGTCAGCTTCGGTACTTCGAGTCTGACTCAGGTAAGCCAAGAAGGTATTTGGCACGGTATGCATCGACGCTCGATTGGCAGAGTTTACTGATTCATTGCACCAAAATCGCGGTTTTTCTTCGCTATGATGTGTGTTGGTCGACGCACTAGAATCTGACTTACTCTGACTAGACGGTGTGCTTCTATTATTCCGGCTCATTATACCATTGTTTGAACGCACTGGTGTTGAAGATCGTCTTCCTGACTCATGTTCCACATCACCGCTAGTAATTCGTTGACTTGGGGGAAAGTATTCTCCTTGTGTTCCATTTATGCGTCCCGAGATGTATTTAATCCGCTTATCATCAATTGAAGAGCCCTCTTGGTTTTCCAGGGACCTCATTCTACCGCCTGAATGAGAAGTGCTCCCATCACTGGAAGAATAAGAACTTTGTCCGGAACATCGACTAACAGGTCCGTTATGAATTGGTGCACTAGTCTGTCCAGCTGTGACACATGATCTTCCGTCATCAAATCTTTGATCTGTTCGATAATTTGTGGAATGTTCTGGAAGTAAGTGGCTTTGTATTATTGATGCGGTTGCATAAGGGGTTACAGAAACCGAGGAACTTATACTCTCTACGATAGAAGGTGCTGGGGCCAGCTGAACAACATTTGAGTGATGACTTGCTAATTGTGCCACAGGAGCAACCAGGGGAAGTCCACCGTTTTTAACAAATCCACCAACAGTGTGTGAACTGGAAGGATACGGTAATTGTCTGTCACAGATCGAATTTGGATGTGGAAATTCCGTAATGGACTGGGATAGTGTTATCATTTGCGGCTGATATGTGAGATACGCCTGTGACTGTGGACTGCATGCTGACGAGTAATTTAACATTGCAGTTGGCATTTGCATCAGTGTGGAATGTGGACTGTTTGGATTTTGATTCAAAGAATCGCTCGTGTTGGCGGTCGCAGTTAACGGTCTAATGAGTTGCGGGCCACTTAACAGTGTACTACTTGCAGTGTACATTCCTGTCCCCATATTATTAGCTGTGGATAAAGGAAGGGTATACAAAGGTTTTCTGTTAAATTGCGTATCCAGAAGTATTGGGGTCCATTGTTGATGTTCATATTCACAGTTAGTAACTGAATACACCCCATAGGCCGATTGGTCCTCATTTGAATGCAACGTACGTTTAGAAGGATTTTGCGAAGTAGTACGATGTAAAGTTCCACGCAAATCATGTTCTGTTGGAATTGTTGACGTCTGAATGAGAGGTTCGAGTTGTAAGAGATTCTGGTCGTTTTTGTGCCGGCCATTCAAGCGTATGCGTTCGTTCGTTAGTCCATTTGCTTGCACAGAACCGGTTGCAGTACAGTCGCCCGTCAGTGAACCACATTGAGAAGTATTTGCAATTAGTACGGAACCACCAAGTGCTGACTTACGAAAAGTCTGACGCTGACGACGACAGCAGAATGTAATCAAACCGATCAAGGCAAACCATAACAATAAACTACTGACCATGGTAATGATAAACCAAGGTTGGTTAATCAGTTGCTTTTGTTCGTTGTCCATCTGTCCTTCTTGATTGTTTGGAGACTTCATGGCCAGTCCAGTTGCATCGTCGAAAGACCATCCTACTCCCAAACCTCTTCGCTTCAGTGCTGGATCTAGTCGAAGGGGTTTACTTCGAAGTCCAACACCTTTGCAGTTGATTGCAGCCATTTGAATAAAATAGGTTTTCGGTCCATCCAATCCGCCTACGTGTGTTTGTAGTTCTGAATAGCTGATATTAAATGTTTGATGATTGTGTGCTAACTCATCGTATACGTAGATCGCATAGCCAATAAGAAGACCATTCCAACCCATTGCAGGCGGGGCGGACCAAGATAATTCTATGTTCTCTTCGGTAATCCAACGAACCCCTATTCTTTCTGGAGGTAGACTGGGGAAACTCTCAAATGTGAGAGCCATTTGAGGGATACTTTCACGTCCTTCAATCTTTCCAAGAAGAGGGCTCGTAGTATGAGCTTTTACACTGATTTTGTAACAATGAAAGGGTTCCAGATCGCGTAAGAGTCCTGAACCTTCATAGACTGTTGGCTTATTAGCGCTTGCTTCAGCACCGTTAAATCCGTAGCGCGCTTTCACCTCTGTATTGAGAATCGGGCCCATAGATTGAGGTAAATTTATATCCGCTGACACACGTAAATGCTGTAGTTCCTGCAGACGTAAATAAAGATCATTTGTTGGCTCACTGGACCGAGTGTGTAGACTGCAATAAGCACTAGGATCAAAGAAAACGGGATCGTTATTCACCCCGTCCAGAGTACCAGCAATGCACTGAATAAGACTGATTTTATGATAATAGATTGTGTACCCATTAAGCAACGATAAAACATTGGGCTTTTCCAGTACAGTCCAACTCACTCGTAAGCTTTGTGGGGCCACTGCGTACCAATTCAAACTGTGAATCTGTACGTTGCGTATCGTGTTAACGAGATCTTTGGTTAGCAAGTGAGTGTCCAATTCCCAGTCGTCGCTCGCAATCTTTTCGTCGCTGGCAGGTAGGGTAATCACTGGTCCCAGCGGTACACTAGCCCAACCAACACGACCAAAGTTCCAGCGGGGTCTTATGAGAAAATGATAAGCTGTATTCGGTTGAAGACCACCTATTTTTACTGTGGTTGCGGGCCAGTTACTTTCCACTACGGTCCATCCGTCCAGTGGCCTATCAAACCGATAGAATTCCACCCAGTAGGCAACCTGTCGCGGTTGGGTTTCAGCACGATGATCTAAATCAGGTGTATTCAAGCCCGGATCAGCCCAGTTGGATTCTTCCCATGCAAGTGTGACTGTGGTGTCTGTCAGATTCATTACTTTTAAACCTCTTGGAGGAGATAGCGGATTTTCATGGCCAACATCAGTATGTATAGGAGTGCCTCGTGGAACGATATTTAAATGTGCAGTCCAGTTTGATTGCAATAAATGCGGTGACTGAAATTCGGGCATGGGTAGATTGAACGGAACGCGGGCAGAACATGTGTATATTCCGGTATCAGTTAGTTGTGCATCAAATATTTGCAGACTTCCACCAGGCAGAAGACTATAACGTTGTTCATCCACAAAACCGGAAAAATCCAGCTGTTGTAACAATCCTTTTGTGGCGACCGTTGCTCTCTGCCATGCGATCGTCCAATCGGTAGCTGATGGATGACCAACTATCTCCGAATCTGATGATAAGGACTGCGTGTTGACCAACGTAAGAGGTTTCGTGATTCCTAATTCGCAATCTAGAGTGACCACGTCCCCAACATACCGAGTCTGATTGAGTGGAGGTAGACCAATAATCGGGGCGATTGTAAAGTATGCATGATGTTCATTTCCACTAGATTTTTCTTTTAAGGTACTTGAATCCATTCTGGATACAGAATGCGTTTTGTTTGACGACCTTGGGATCACATGAAGGATGGCGCTGGAATGAATGCGATCAACAGAAGAATGGGCAGTACACTGGTATTTTCCAGCGTCAGTTAGCTGAACATTTCTGACCTCTAAGCGTCCTTCCTTATGGAGATAAATCTTATTGGTCATGCTTACTGACAACGAATTATCAGTCGGAAAAACGGGAGTCTTATCTGCAAGTTCCCAGTATATTGACGGTTTAGGATAACCCGTTGTGATACAATGAAAAACTGCGGTCTGCCCTTCGTGAGCAGTCAAATCGTCGGGAGTTCGTGAGAACGTGGGCGGTGTCTCAACAGTCAAAACAGCATCGGCAGCTATCGACCCGGAAGCAGCGCAAATATAAATTCCGGCATCAGAAAATTGAACATTCTTCAACAATAAATACCCCTCTGCAAGTTCTGCCCGTGTTGGATCAATTGTACCATCAGTTCTACTCCACTGAACTAACTGGTTACCTTCAGTTCTGCAATGAAACTTAGCCGACATCCCTTGCCGAACGCGAATATCTTTCGGTGTTTCTAGGAATCGAACTCTGGGTTCAACGGTCAGATGACCTTTGGTTGACTTTACTTGCCCAGCTAAATTCATTGCCACGCAAGTATATGATCCAGAATCAGCCAGGTTTACAGCATGTAGTTGCAAATTCCCCTCCTCTGTTACATGCGTCATGGGTTTGGAAAATGTGGTTAGATTTATTGCTTGTGCAAGAGCAGGCTGAGCTGCTACCGGTTTATCATCTTTCAACCACATAACGCTTGGTACCGGAATACCTTTTGGTGGACGGCATTCGAGAAGTACACGGTCACCTTCATGAACTGTCTTATCCATGGGATTCTGACGGAACGATGAATCAAGATAGGCCAATGCGCCCTTCACAGGAGGTTGACTTGTGATCCAACCTGCGCTGTTAGATGCGTTGCAGTAAAAGGTGTAGATTTTGTTTTTGGTCGGGTTTGACACCATCAGCCTACCGTAGTGTTGATTTACATGAATTCCAGATATCGATCCACTGGTTGGCACCTGGTCGATGACCTTTTGTCCGGTACTACCATCATGCCAGTTGATTATCGGTTTTGGAAATCCATCAGCTTGACAAACAAACTCCAACACGCCTTCAGCAGAAAACACATCGGTGGGGGGTGTACGAATAACTGGGCTCCTGAGACTTTCCATCAGAGTTTTGTCGTTTCGAAGTAGAATGACTTCAGATAGAAACGCGCATGAATAGCACAGCAAAATGACAACCCAATTCGTGGAAGTTCGCATGGCTCATGGGAGGTTATATTTTTCCAGTAAAATACTTCCGAGGGTATATCTGAAATGGGAAGAAGGAACATACGGATAATAGAATCAGCGTTGTAGAACAATGTTCGAAAGTTTGACTTTTTGTGACTAAAAGTCCAGTTGCTAGTTCATTCACTTATTCCGACCTGACCCGCTGATTGATTTAACATAAACTGAGCCAAAAGGGTGTTGAAATGATCTACGATTCAGGATTATACAAACAAAGAAACTATAGAATGTATTTTGTAAGCATATCTGGACAAAAAGAGCTCGTACACACTACGTTATACAAACGGATCATATCATACCACTGAAATGTTTAATTAAGCTTGCCAATCAGTAACAGAGGTACCCCATAGTGTGGGCCTGCTTGTTTGTGAAATGTAAAATTCATGCTGGGTCTTACAGTGATTGAAACTGGTCTTAACCATGTTTTCTTGTGCACTGCACATAGACTATTGATGGAAACACAGGTTCCATTTTTTAACAATATAGTTCGAAAAAATGGACAGGATTTAAGCAGATTTGCTTATTTTGTAATAAATAACACCTACAGTTGTCCGAAACGAAGCCCCAGCCACAGGTTTACTTCCTATACAACAGTAGTATATATTTATATCGGGAACTGGGATCGATATCTTAGCCCAGTACTTTCGTATAGAGTTTGTAGAATAGTTATTTACTTACTTTGGGCCAAACATGATTGGACAATACCGACTTGGTTTTTAGATGCAGTGGCTAGTGAGTATTGCTCAGATTGTTATTTCTTACCGAAGAGAAATAATATGACGGTTCTACTTTTTACAGCACTGCTAATTGAGCTAGTTAAACCTAAGCGCTACTAGGTTTGATATAAGTAAATTTTAATTTATTTTAGTGTTTTGTTCAAAATGGATCAACGAAGAAGTCCAGGGGAATAAGTATTTACGATGAAATGTGAATGGTTTTCAATCATACTGCTAGATAATATACGGCTCTCTTACAATGAAAGTTTTAAATCAAGTAACTGTTTACCGATCCACTGGGTACTGTTTGTACTTTTTATGTGACCCCGAACTGAAGATTAAGATAGTCTATTTGCTGTATCAGTAAGTGCATAGTGCAACTAATATGGACACTCAGTGTCGCGGTCTTCAACAGTTTTATATACCTAATTCAAAACCTGTTCGGTGGAAGTTGGGCCAGGTAATAGATGGGGTCATTATAACTCCTGAACCCATGTTTCTGCTAGAAGTCTTTTGGATTATGGAGGAGAAGTACGATTGCG